>JACCPG010000818.1:0-118960 GCA_016069955.1 Drepana arcuata | reverse complement strand
GTATTGAACCCTTGACAGTCAGTAGCTATGACTACAGACGGTGTCAAATTACAGTTAATAACGAAAACATAAATACTCAAAAACAAATTTGATTAACATTAGTTATAACACACAAAGCAAAACACATAATATTTGATGTTACAACGCCCAAAAGATAGCTGTAGTTAAGATCCGTATTAGTAACGATAAAAAAAATTACCTTGTAATAGATAATAATTGTTTAAATAACCAGCTTCAAAGTGTAGACTATGCTAATGCAAATGGCGCGCAGTCGATATAATTAGAATAAAATCTCGAGTCTCTCAGAATTGCCTGCCGACTGGGCGCCTATCGATGTGATCGTGCAATGATCTAGGATTTAATCATGGATACAATACAATTTGTAATATATATATATATATTATATTTCGTAAACCGGTAGATAGCCATGCACACCGCTAAGCAATGGTACACGATCAATACGTAAAGGGAAAATCATGCACTTCGTTATATGAGGTCAGATATATTATAGTACACATGAAGAAAAAAGAAAAGAAAACACAATACAAAAACATAATACGCCATTGAGAAATGGAAAAAAATCAAATGATAATTTTGTCGCTGTTACTAGTTATGTACTTTGATTAGCAATGAACTGTTGTTAAAAGTGATTAATTCCAGTTCTTTAGTTCGAGCGACCGTCGCATGCAAATAATACTCATGCACAGAATCCGAGCTAATTGTCATTTGTATATTTTTCTACGACGTTACCTTCCATCAAGGACATCGCTTAGACGCAGGAATCTAACACATTGTGTTCTGGTAAAATATACTAGAGGTAAAAATATCAAAGGTTGCCAGATCATGTCTATTACAGTCGAGAGAATGAGGTTTTATATGCATATGATTAAAAAGATATGCCACTGGAGCTAACAAGCCTTTGTAAAAATATACAAACCAGAATATAAGAATAATAAACGAATTCAATGAGTTGCTACTCTAATAACATAAATTGTTAGTGGACTTTTTCAAGGGGAAAAAACAAAGGACTTACATACATATCATCACGCCTAGTCCCTAACGGGGTAGGCAGAGAGTATAGAGCACCAGCTCTCTCTAGACTTACATACCTCTTTCGCTTCGTCCACATTCATCAGTCTCTTCATACATGCTCGTCGGTTTCGAGTACTCTTAACGTTCCCGTCCTTGAGAGTCAGATCTATTTGATCCAGGTAGTTGGAACGTGGACGTGAAGGACTTAGCTCTAGAATTCTCGACAAGTCAAGTTCCATTAAGTACCGTTAACACTGAGTTTTATGAGAGTTTGGTGCTCTCTGCGTCCTCTTGAAGTAGGTAACTTTCTCTCTAACTGACCGAAGGGACCTATATAAAATATAAGTTTTTGCACATATTGCCAACGCAAATACTTTTCGTCTGCAAATCAAATTACAGATTTATTTTTCTACAACGGTCTCGCTTGGCAACTATAGATAGATTTTTTACCTGATCTCCTAACCACATAGGATTCGTTTCACCCCTGTATTGAATATTGATTTTCCGTAGTGAAGTTGCGTATCTAAAGATCTTGGGGCAACAAGTGACCTATGAAGTGGATCTTGACTGTTGTTGAGCCTTACAAGAAGCTTCGCTCGCAACCAAGGCAAAATCTGAATATTGCTGCTGCGATTTGTTTAAACCTCTATGAAATGGCAACCTTCATTGATATTGAACTCTTAGTCATTTCATTTCATTTACTAGCATTTAATGAAAAATGAATGTTTGGGAAAAAGATTTTTTCAGTACACTGTTTGTTACACGCACACATCAAGTCCATGAAGTAATAGTGAAATAACAATAAAATATTAAACCGTATATTGCGTCTTCACGCACAAAAAATATCAACATGTGCATATTTTTACTATTATTTCATGGCATTGTGTTAATCCTTTGCTTAGTGGGAATTTTGACTATTTATGCACTTTTTATAGGTATGAAATCAATAACTATCAACAACTAACAGTCAATTGTTATCTGGTATTAAGATAAAGTAATTGGTGTAGGATAAATTCTTAAGACTTTTTCATTATACTTCAAAATTCCCACAAAAATTTTGGTCACTTGATTTTGCAAATGTACTTACTCTGTAGACAATCAGCGTTGAGCAAATCTTTGCACTTTTCGTGGCATTTGACACCACATTCGGTGCACCTTACTCCTTGGCGAGCGATACCCCACAAAAGCCCTTCACATTCGTAACAATAGGTAGGAGATGTGGCAGTCCAGAGCACAAAGTTGTGTGGTGTTGTCGACGATATGGGATAGATGAGCGCTTGCAAGGTTTTCTTGTAAACATGCATTTTCTGAAACACATATTCCGTTGTAGGTACAATGTAATGTGGGATATTAAATAATGAGGATTTCCCGTTACATGGACATGAATTTGTCGAATTTGATACAGAGAATACCGAAAGTAGAATGAATATTACATACTGGATTTATATCATTTATTGCTTACCAATTCCTCGTCATTCAAGGTGGCTCGATGTACAGCCGACGTCAAACCTGCGTTCCTCTTTGTCGCAGCCATAGTCTAAACAGTAATTAAAATAATCTTTAACACTCGGATATATAAACTGTCTAAGCATGAAGCATGTGTTAGTACCTTGAAAGATTTTGTACTAATACAGAAACTAATCTGAACACCTACCTTTCTACAAGAACAAATTCTGTAACCTACCTACAGTGAAACGTTTGTAAGAACCTTTTTTTCAGAATATTCAAATCTACACATGCTTTTAGAAGCTGATCCTAAAGCTTATCATGTGAATTTGCGAAGTTTTGGACACTAACAACATTTTTGATGACATGATTTTGACATGTAACTTACTAACGCGGCTAGAACAGTAAATTTTTAAGTACAAAATAAGAACAAGACACAAATATTGATTGAAAGTGCGTGAAATGTTATAAATTAACAAAATTTGTGTGTATGTGTAGACGTGGAACAGCATTGCACAGTTTGGCATATCCTGCCGAAATGACTGGACAGTGGAAAAAAAACACTGGTAGGTAAGTATATGAAATTTCATAAGTATGCTGAAATTTAAGCTATGATAAAAAGATACTAAAACTGTAAGACCGTGCAAATTCCCACCGGGATTAAATTTCCGTTTTAATTCATGTAGATATTTGTGACGGTGTTTAACAAAGCCTAGTGTTATTTGATTTTTATATGACATTACCTTTAACAACGGAGAAAGTAGGTATATATTGCAATATTAAGCAGGGCATGCAAAGCCATTTAATTGATCATATTCGTCCATAACAATTGAACGCAAGCAAACTAAGTACCAGTGAGTGAGGAAAGAACTGATCGATATTGGTCATTAATTCTCTTCTCACTGCCAATAAGAAACGCATGCATAGAAGAAGAAAGTGTTATTGGGATAGAAATACCTTGAGAACCTGCGGGTCCGTGGTAAGGGGGTAAAATGCAACGATATGATTAATTTTTATCAGGTATTAGTCGATCGGTGATGGTTCAGCTATGGCTTTTGCTCTGGTGACCCCTAGTTTATCTGGTACACGGCATGGGTATTTTGGATTTGGTATACTATCTAAGAATAGCTAAGGCCATCTAGACATAGTTTAGAAGAAAACACATAGAGGTAACAATAAGACATTGATAAAGATAGAAAGGGATTTAAGTAGGCCTTTTTATTCATTAATTTTATTGGACAACAAATGGGGAGACTTTATTTTGGTTAATAAATATAGTTTGCGTGAATTGAGTTGTATTTTATTTAATATAGATAATGACTATGAAACTGTGGGAATTTGAATATTAATATGGATACGTCTTGTGACACTGTTACTGCAGAGAGATTTTATTTCTGACGGTATAAATATTTTACTTAGAGTATCTCCCCATAAATTGTACCAAACACATGATGAACATTTCCGTGTAGAAGAAAACATTTATTACCCGCCTAAAATTACTAAGCTTCAGGAAGCGAACGTCGATGCGATAAACATTTACGACCAGTTTCAAATATCTACCTTTCGGTGTAGGTACCTGGACACTGTGAAATCCCCAATAAACCGAGCCCAAATTTGCCATTTAATATTAAGATAGCGAATTGAAACCGGCCAGAGAAATATATAAGGTTTACTTCCATCGGTATTGTAATAGTAATATTTAAAAGTGCAATTAAAATATTACTTACGAGCTCTGAGACGAGCGGGATTGATTTTCTTCTCGGTCTGATGTCGGGCATACTGTCGATGTTGCTGTAGAACGGGTTGTCTCCAGGGTGCCTACAAACAGAGTTATTATGGAAGGATAATGTGAGAACGGAATAGTGTTATAAAAAGGGCTGTAATTTAAATAGAAAATACCGAGAAATGCATGTAAGACTGACCTCGTTATCCGGGGCTCATACATCCTGCCTCTTGTTACTAAAGTTACAAAATATTAATCAAAATCCTACCTAACACTGTGACACAACGGAGAAGGTATGTTGATCATTATTGTCGCTCGAATTGGTTTTGAATCTTTGTTAATAGGGAAAAGGAGATTTTTGGGGTGTTGGCCCGACCTTTACGGGGGTAATGGTAATAGGCTTTAGGCTTATAGTGCTAACATGTGCGGTTCGAGATAATCAATGTTATTATTGATTCAAAACGAGAATTGATAGTTGATAAAATTATCTATTGGCTGATAACGTACGGATGACTGAGATAAATATCAATGACATGGGGATGGTTCTGCAAAATGGTCCTACTCTTTTATTAACGATTACTATTAATAATAAGTTTTTACATTTCAAATTTATTCAAATATAATATTTACTTCATAAAATTTACTACTAAAAATATACGTCCATTACATTCCGTTATAAGGTGCTTTTAGATATACAAAAATGATTCTTGGAAAATTCGATTCCAGCTAACTTCTACTTGTGTTGTTCAACTTTAATCCATATTTACAGTTACTTTCCCGGAAAGAGGAAAGTAAAATGGTAAACATTTTCATATTAAACGGAATATCAAGTAGCACAAAAAAAAACGTTAACAAAATTATCCCATTTGTTGGATCTTCATGGCATAGTTAGGTACTTTTTTTAATGAAGTCGAGACATTTCTTGCGTCGCAGATTCTGTGCACGTCTATTACAAACAGTCCCACTAATATAATTATATGTGGTTTTACCAATACATATTTTATCCTAAAGATAGTTAAAAAGATGAGCCGAGGCATTGAAAGATCACGTTCCAACTACCTCAAATCAAATCGATCTGACACTCAAGAATGGGTGATGTAATGAGTACTTGATACCCACAAGCATGTGCAAAGAGAGAGATGGATGTGGATGAAGTAAAAGTGGTGGGTATGTTACATAAGTCTAGAGACAAGTGGCGCTCTTTTCTCTCTGCCTAGCTCGTGAAAGTCATAACGTTAAGATATATCAGTATGACTAATATTGGGTGCTCCAAATTATAAAACCTTTTGATAAATAGTGCACATACCCATTTCCTCGACCGCCTTGCTCGTTGAAGCCTCCGGATCCATTCTAAAAAAAAACAAAATAAAAATAATTAAAAAAAGGAAAATAAAATAAAAATAAAAAGCTTACATTTTATTGAGAAAAAAATATACTTATACTAAATGTTACTACAAGTATATGCGTTTGATACATTTTACAATACACTGTTCCATCAAAACATAAAAATGTGGAGAATTCATATAGACATACTGTAATTAAGATGCGGGCAAAATGTATAACGAACGATTTACCATACTTCTATTAGAATTAACTTAATAAATAATACAAAACACGAGAAATTGTAATAATTGCCACCTACAAGAATGTATTTTTCCGACTGGTAATTACACCGTAAGAAACCAAATATTATTTGCTTGAATTGACTTACCAAGCAAAAATAACTCTTAAAACCTTCAACATAGTTACTAAACCTGTTCGAACAATAACTTTACTCTACGTAATATCAACATCTAAACCCGCTATATAATGTAGTACATAAAGTGCCAGCTATATTTTAGTGTACATAATAATCTATGCTGTGTCACGACGACTAGGTGATGTGAAGTATATTTAATAAGTATATTAATGTATTGATGATTATTAGAAATGCTAATAGACATTAAGTTACAAGGGGTTTAAACAAGACTGAATATTTTTAATGTAAAATTTCGTGTTCAAAAATAAATATATTTTAATTAAACATCAATGTTTTGAGATTTCCAATTAATATATTGATGGAAAAGGAATAGCTTTTTTCAATGATATGATGTGATATGATGGTGATATTTTTGTACGTTTAAATGTTCCCAAGCGTGTGATTTACTAAGATTCCAATTAATATTGATAACATGAACGCTAACAAACAATACACCTAAGCAACGAACATGTATAATACTGATTAGTAGTTTAATATTTAATAGATATAATTTCCTCCTACAACGATTATTCACGTATAAATGTATATAATTTTCAAGCGAATATTATATGAAAGAGTTGTACAAAGTATTACATTTTTGAGTAAATTTTACTTCGTACGAAAATTCAATACAAATTAATAATTTTACATTAGCGCTTATCTGTTGCGTTGATTACATCTAATTATTGCCAATATGAAAAAAACTGTCATGTTTGAGTTGGTATAATATATACAGGATGTATATTAATAGAAATATTATTCTACACCTTGCAATTAGAGATTAGCTGGCAAAACATATTTTGGTTGTTACATAATTTCACAACCATGTTTTAAAAATTCGGTTAAATAATTGCTGGCAAATCTTGTGATATCAGTCACAGTAAATAAGATTATATCATTCTTACTTGAACTGTCAACAACTTTCATGTTAAATAGTCTACAGTTATGCATGTTAGGGCTGTTTGAAACTTGATTGCGGTCCTTAACCACGACCATGGTCCTAACCTTTGTAGTCGTTTTTACTTTAAGTATAAAGGAAAACATCAAACGGCCTCTTCACGTTTGAGATGAATTTCAAAGATGTATATTAAGTTATGCCTGGTGTGTTAATATCAACAGCGAAACAAGTAGGATAGGCGGCAAGATTTATACATTTTGAGCATCGGCAACGCGCGAATGATATCCCTGGTATCGCAAGCGACCATGGGCGGCGGTAACCGCCATCAGGAGTGCGCCTCGTTTACCACCTCACTAACGATGTTGACTGCTCAAGTAGAAATTAAGCCAACCATTTAACTAGTTAAAGTTAAGAAACTATTATTTATTAATCATTGTTATACAGTCTAATCCTAATAGTATTCTAATAGTATAATAAAACAGGTTACAACTGTTTTACTTTTTTTTTGTAAAGCAGGTTATATATAGGTAGGCATTGAGTAAATATCAGTCTAACTAGTAGTTTTATTTCGTGATTTTCCTTTTTGTACGAGTATATTTGCCTAGAACGAAATTCAAATACGTTTAACTCTTAACTCTAATTTCATGAAATTTTTGCATGAGATAACTTACACCTGCGCTGACTTTGTCCTTTTCAGTAGATGGGGTAGTTGCCGCTGGTGTCTCCGAAGTTTTCTCTTCAGCTTTTCTGTCTTTGAGAGCCTTCAGCAGCTTCCATTTGCTCCCAACTGGTGCGTCTTGTTGAGGGGGAAGTTGTTCTGCGACGGGATGGGACTCCTGGTGGATTTCAGGCATATCATAGTCATCATCCAGCTCATCGCCACTTTGAACTGGACTATCGGGCCCTGATGTTTCACCTGACCCAGAGTCAGCAAATGATTTATCGTCATCATATTCTGTATCGCCACTATCATCAGCAGTTTCCTTAATCGCTGGGAATGTAGTTATGTCTTTCCATGTCTCCTTTAATGGAGATTCGTCATATTTTGTTTTAACCGTCGCAGTTTTCAATTTTAGCTCTCGGAGCACAAAAGACATCTTTTCTTTTAAGTTTTCATTCGATTCTTCTTCGAATTCTTCAGGTTCCTCTGCTAATGTATGCTGCCGATCTGCTTCCAATTGGGATTGATGCTCCATTTCCTCCAATTTTCTCAACTCATAACAATACCATTCATCTTCTGAGTCAATACTGTCTTCTGTGCTCTGTCTCCTTGACGATACTCGAGAGCCACTTCTCCAAGAGTGTGTACTTCTACTGTCATCGTCGTCATGTTTGTTTGGTATTTCTAAGCTCTGTTGATGACGTGGTTGAAATTTATTTGGTACACCCCGAGTACTCTGAATAGATGGGCTTCTTTCAGTATATGTATGTACATCATCGGGCACTGTAGTACTCAATATTTCTGGTGTACTTTGCTTTTGAACTCGCTTTTCTTTTTGATATACAAACTCGTCATTAACTTCTTCTTGCGGCTCGGCTTCAGGCTTAGTTGGAGAAGTATCCATTTGTTCATCAGATACTGAAGTTGATTTACGCAGTCGATACTTCCCTATGGCTCGGGATACTGCAAATTCTTGTGAGCTGCCACTGTAAGACTTGTTGCTTTCACTTAAGCCTTCATCAGAAATAGTTGTTTGTTTCTTAACGTCACCGATTGTAGCAAACAAGGATGCAGGCGACTGATTATCTTCTTGTTCTTCCTCTTCGAATAAGTCCACATTGGATATATCTGTATCAATATCCAATTTTTCCAATTCAGAAATACTTTCCTTTTTCATTTGACTCACTCGAGCAAAGTGGAAATCTATATCATCACTTTTATCTCGTGGTATCGTCGAACTGACTGCAAACTTTTCACTTTCTTCAATTATACATTCCGGGTCTTCGTCGTTGAATTTGATCCCTTTTTCTTGTAGTTCTTGAATTTTTTGTTGTTGTTCCACAATATCCTGATTATTAATCTTTCTTTGTTTACATTTCGGAGCAATTTTACTGAACATATTATTTTCATGAGCAGAATCTGAAAACACGCTGTCACTGTCCTCTGATTGAGCACTAGATCGTCCGCCAGACCACTCGGTTTCCGAGGTTTCAGGATCAGATAGAGATTGATGACTGGCTTGATGTTTTCGCCTGGCTTTTTGTAATAACCCGGACATAGATGCGACCAAATGATATTTCTTTTTTCTCCGCTGTGCTGATAGTATTCGTTCTTTAAGAGTTTTTTCTTGTTGGGCCGCTTCAACTGTATCAACACCAGATGGTAAAGAGTGAGACCTATGCTTTTTAGGCAAATGTAAATCAGGCAGCCAATGAGTCACAGAAGACATTGCTGATTTCAATGAGGATGTTCTCTTTGGTTTTTTAGCCTGCTTATCTTGTGGCTTTGCCTTATAATTGCTCGATATTGATAAATAGCCCGATTCTGATACTAACACCCCACTAGAGTCTATATATTGTTCTTTTCTCATCTTTACATTATCCGCTGCCATTTGTTTTTCGTATTCTTGACCTTCATACATAGCATTACCATTTCGTTGATCATATTGCTGCTGCTTAAAGTATTCTTGCTGCAATTGGTTTTGAAATTGTTTACGCTCTGTTATACTTAGAGAATGCGATTTTAGGCTTGAGGTCTCCATGGAACTTGTAGGTGATCTACTTCCACCTTGCCATGAAATTTGATCTTCTAAGCTTGTTCGTTTTGGTGAATCATACCTGCTAGAAGTCGGGTAATACGATAGAGCATCAGTCAAATTTCCCGGCGGATAGCCTGCTCTATGCCCAGTTGGTTTACATCCATTCTGATAAAAACTGGGATCATTTGCCCCTACTGTATTAGCTCTTGTAATTGTTCGTTTATTTGTATTTGATGCAGACATGACCACAGTTTGAGCATGGTAACTGGGTTCTGGTGGATAAGAGTCTACAGGTGGTCTTCCAACAGGCTCGTCAATTTCATTTCTATCTAATAATTCGGAAAAATGTCTGTCCTCAGATAACATTCCCCTAGGAGTACTGTATACTGTTGTAAATATTGCTTGTCTATTTCCAGCTACTGAATATATGGATGGCGCTTCGTTACCATATAAATATTCACCCATGGAACTCATGTGCGTCATTTGGCTCTCAATAGAATATGGTAACTCGTTCTTCAAAAACTCACCATCAGCTTTAGCCTGAAGCTTACTCATGTCTCTAGAACCGCCTACATCTTTATGCATGTGATCTACTTTTCTTGAGTTGAAGTCGCTTTTTTGTTGATGACTTTCATAAGCATAAGAGTCTACTAAAGTTTCTAAATACGGCTTTGTGTCCATCTCATAAGATAATCTTTGAACGGATTGAGGTGACGGAACTCTAATTTTATGGGAATCATGGCTACTATGCGTAATTCTTCCCATTTTAGGTGAGCCTGGACTTTTTTCCAGACTTGACCATCCACTCATAGATGACAAACCAGAGTCAGATTTAGCAGCAACAATATTTGCAGCATCTCGTTTTTGATGTTTTGGTGATGTTTTAGGTGATTTAGGAGATCTCGGACTTAAACGCATGTTGTCGGCCGCATTTGAGCCAGTGGATAGCATTGACTGATGCACTAATAATTCACTATTATTTTCAATTGAAGGAAACGAGTCTGCTCCATTGGGTGGTGCTGGTGGTGGAGGACTAGGAGATTTGCGCATTCTGTCTTCTTCGTAACTTAGCTGGAGTCTGCTGTCAGGTCCATTGTATATGTCATGAATTGACAGAGGCGAGTGTTGTTCCGAACTCGATTTATAGATGTTACCTGATGGTTGAGACATACCTTTGCTCTGGTAATAATTAGGCTTGGAGTCAGTTATTTGATACGAAGAACTGTATTCAAATCTGTCACGGGATAGAGCACTGGGCGATTTTGATGCTTTTGCTGCGTTTATTTCAGCGTTAGCAACTGCTGAACTATAAGCTAAGCGCCCTGTTACTGTTGTGTATGGTTCCGTAGTTGTTCTCTCGGGCACATATTTCCGTCTCGGCGATAGGGTTGTGGGTAAATAGTCCATTGTTCTATCTGTAAAAGTATTTTCCGTAAGCGACATCCTAGATGGAGACCTTTCTCTTGCTGTTGCATCTTTTGGCATCGTCAGCATAAAGTCGTCAAAGCTTTTCATCATATCGTTGATACCCCAATTTTCACCACCAGAATACACACTTTTTAATTGTTCGTTTATAATATTTCCATCTTCGACTAGAGCTTTTACTTCTATGTCTCTGTCATGTTTTGATGACATTTTTCTTTCAGGACTGAGCAGCCTCGTTTTCAAGTCTTTTAATTCTCTTGAATCTTTATGTAACTGGGTTGTCAGCCTATCTAATTCGTGTAATTTGTCTACAGTTATTTGATCTATCGTACTTAATGTTGATAAATGCACCAAATCTCTTTCGCTAATACCAGGTCCGCCCTGTATTCCACAATAATCCTTATAATCTGTTGAACTATAAATTTGTCTCGTGCCTGCGGGAATCATTTCTACTTCTGGTTCTTCGGGTGCCTCCCATATCATATCTAATTGTGAAGGTGGTCTCGATGTTTCTTCACATACAAGGTCATCACGGTAAGCTTGATTTAGGCTTTTGTAGAAAGCTTCATTAGATTCCATCATTTCTTCTTGAGGGTCCATTAAAATTGAACTCCTTCCTATATCCAAACCCTCTTCTATGCCATCTTCAACCGTACCATTACCTAAAATTTCTCGTATAACTTCAAGTCGAGTCATTGGGTCCCTGGCGGAGACAGTTCGACATGTGTAAAAGTCGAGTAATGTTGATATTACACCCTGTTGATCTGCCAGTAAAGCTTCTAATCTTTCCAACCGTTCCCACATTCTGACGTATTCTTGGCTGAGTAAATCTAGAGCGCGCCAGGCATATTTGAGTTCTGTTTCAAGGATGTTAAGTCGTGTTCCGAGGCGTTCCATATAGTCACTGATGATGTAGTCCCCGGAGTAGGGCGGCAGGTCAGGAGGTAGCGCGAGGGAGCCGCAGTCGTCCATATCGACCTCGACAACCCCACTCCCGCCGCCCTCGCTTTCCTCCATCGCGCCGTTTGAGCCTGCCGCACCATTGTCGTGAAAATCGCGCATCATCTTGGGATCGGATCGTGGGTAGTGTATAACATTTTTCACTATGAGTCATCCCATATCGTTTTATTGTTCACACTTTTCACACAAAATAATCCTGCTTTGTCGATTTTCACTATAGTCATTTTATCACTGGTTATGTTATTACATTGTTTAGTTTCATTCACTCTACTTAATTGACCACTTGTAATATGTATACTTTGTACTTCGACGGAATAAGTTAATATTTATTGTTTATTTTAAAATGATTAGTTACACCATCACTTTACTGTAAATGAAAACCATTCATTAGATTTTGTTGTTGGGACTCACTGGTTTGTACATAAACAGGTTTATGCGCACTCCAGTGTCAGGGGAGGTTGGACGACTACCTCAGTGGAACACGTAAACTTTGCTGCCAGTACAAATCTAATTTACTCAGGAAAAAGTGTTTCATATACAATATTTTTCAAGAGATATTTTTAAGGCAAGCTGACGAGTTCCTTTGGGAGGCAGCTAAGCGATTCGTGTTCGATTCCACGTAAGCAAATGTTCCTCAGAGGTGGAAGGCTATCACTCAGCGCAGGAAGGGAATAGGACAAATTGGTAGGGAATTACGCTGAGCTTCACCATCGCTTCGCTTTGATTAATCTTGGGTAATTTGGATCGAAGTAGCAGAGTTATTCTATACATAAACATGGACGAAAAAATTCCAAACAAAATATACGCGTTTAATTTAGCTGCGTTTTCTTCAGCACAAACTATGAAAATGAAGAATGCCCATAAGACGGAACGTGACTAGCTTCCTCAAGAGGAATGCCTTTGGTATCTACTATAGAGAGACGTATTTGAAGGATCGCACACGTACACGATACCTAACTAAATATTGTGCGCGCAATTGAGAGAGGAAAATATGACGATAATCTTTGCAAATCATAATCTGAAAGTTACTCTTTTAGCATTTATGTCGAACTAAATTTACATTGTCGATTCAACCTACTGCATGTATATTTCAACACATAATTTTCATTACAGAAAATGTTAAATATCCTCACGCCTCCGGTGTTACGGTGAAGGAAAACATAGAGAGGAAACCTGTAGTCGTAAAGTCATGCTTCAGTAACGGCGATAGACTCGCCATCTGTCACGTTGGCACCTAAATATATCTCGGGCGGAAAGTGGGTGTGTGGTTACTATATATACACCTCTGCCTACGCCTTCGAGGACCCTTGTGAGACGGCGTAAGGATATATTATTATATTACACATTTTTATATGAAATCCTATCACAACAGAGCCATTTTCTGATTTCTCTTTTCACTGCTAGAAAGTATTCGCTAGTCGTTAGACTTGAACGAATTCTGAAAAATAAAGTGTGAACTCAAACGATTTGTTTTATGGAGGTCACGTAATAAAAAGAAATCTAACCTAACTTCCGGTATTGAGGTAACCTGTAGCCGGAGGGGAAAATAAGTTTTCTAAATGCAATTTCAAGACTATAAATATTTAGTAGCCATAATAGTTCGCGTCGGTTAATAGGCCGGTTGTATGTATGTTGTAAAGAACCAAGTTTACGAAGGAAAACTGTAACAGGAATTCTGTTATCATCTGAGACATTTCACCAACGGCTTCGAAAACCCACTGCACCGTGAGGAAGTTCATTCACCTTTGTAAAGGCTTCCCTTTGCTTTCAAGCTGTCCAATACAGTTGCAATGTTCGCCTTAAGATTTCTTATAACTAAACTAACTATATTTACGTGAACAATTATTGTCACACAATATATATATAGACGGCGCGAGACCTCTTTAAAAAGATGGTGAGCCTCAGGACCCCAAGGCCCCAGAGTTTCATCCTTACGCCTTCCGCAAGGGGGAAACCACCAAGAAGGGGTAGGCGGTGGTGTTGTAAAGCTCTTGGTGTGACTAATCACTGTAGATTTAAGAAATAAAGTTCAGAAAAAGTCAATTATTGGTACAGACGGGATTCGAACTTGCGATCTTTGTGTCGAACCACTCGGCTACCACGGCTTCCTACTACTCAACTATTATTTTTCACTAATACCTCGGAGTATATTCTAAGCAGTAAAGGCAATAGGACGTCCTGAAGAAGCGTAACTTAAAAATAAATAGGAATATTTGATCCAAATCAGGCAGACCACATACTTATTTGCCATTTTAGTGGTATAAAAAAATGCAGTCGTAAGAAGGGTCAGCAATAACGAACTCAAACAAACAGCATTCAACCAAAAGGAACAGTGACTGAAGTTTTATTAGTTTGAAGTAGAGAGTAATGCAAAAATATAGCAATCCTTTTTGTACTTGTTTAAGACGAACTAAAAATGTTACGTTACATCGAAATGTTATGTTACATCTAAATGAACGTTACTGACGTTAATTCAGGCGCTGTTGGTCCAAAGTTCGAGAATCCAACGGCTGACTTTCTAATTGTCCTTCACTGTCCATTACTTTGTGAGTGTTTGGGGCCGGTTGACTAATCCTATTGATCCCGATTAGGGAACGAAATGAGTCTTTTTGCTCTAAATGCTTTCTCGTTAACGGCTTTTTCTTTGTTTGTCGATACCAGAAACCAAACGAACCTCTATCGTAATAGAAACGTAATTTAATAGTTTTTAACCTACCACGAGCTTTACGGTGAAGGAAAACATCGAGAGGAAACCTGCATACGTCTGAGAAACAATTCAAAGGCGTATGTATAGTCGTGCTTGAGTAACGGCGATGGACTCGCCATCTGTCACGTTGGCACCTAATATACCTCTGGCGGAAAGTGGGTGTGTGGGTTTTTCCTATACACCTCTGCCTACCCCTTCGGGGACCCTTGTGGGAAGGCGTGAGGATATATATTTTTTTTCTATACTTTTGGGGTTTGTTTCATTTTGTACCTATTGCCTTTACTTTTATCTTACTAACTCCTTAAAACTCACGAAGAACGAACGAACGAAAATTAACTTAAGAATTAAATTTTATTATGTTGCTTATTACATGAACGTTGTCTTTCATAGATATTAAGTTAAGTAAGAAGCAAAAGTGTGTTGAAGAATAGGCAGAGGAAGACGTTGCATCAAATCGATCGGTCGCTCAAGGACTGGAACGTCAAGAGTACTCGAAACCGACGAGCAGGCATGAAGCGACTGATGAATGCGAACGAAGCGAGAGGTATGTAATTCTAGAGAGAACTGGCGCTCAATACTCTCTGCCTACCCCGTAGACTCAGCATGATGAAGATGTTGAAGTTAAGTATTAAAACTTATATAGTAAAGTTTAAAAATTTTAAAATGTTTAATTTATGTATAGTCGTGCTTGAGTAACGGCGATGGACTCGCCTTCTGTCACGTTGCCACCTAATACCTCTGGCGGAAAGTGGGTGTGTGGGTATTACCTATACACCTCTGCCACCCTTGTGGGAAGGCGTGAGGATATTATTTAAAAAAATGGTAAAACTTTAGAGTTGAGTGACGCGTTTATGTTCTACTCTAAAAGAGACTGCAAAAAAATCAAGCCATTTGGAATCATAAATACCACGGCATAGGCAGTAATTTCCCGTCTAAGCTAATTGGAATAGTAAAAAAATACTAAGAACGTATTAGAGAAACCATTGCGATTCTCTAAGTGATACTACCCAGGCGTTGATACAAAGTGGTAGGTCGATTGTCTTTCAACTCACGACCCACGACACTAAGTAAATTAGAACGAGTTACCGACCACCGAAGACAAAGTTCCGTGGAATGGCAATCCCCAATCGAAACGGTTGGATAAAAGCCAAGATCAACTAGAAGTTTACGTCGACACTAATTGCATTTGTACCTCGCACTGCTGAGAGGAGAAACAAAGAGTAAAATTTTTCACGCAAATGCGCAGTCGTTCAAATACCCAGCTTCTCGACTCGGCAAGCGGTTGAAATTAATTGACTTTTTTGACACATCGATTGAATCGTGGGTGTTTTTTTATATAATAAATATATCATCACACATTCCCGCAAAGGTTACAGAAGGGTAGGCAAAGGTGTACCAAAACTCGTTTCGTCGTTGATGTATTTAGGACAAGAGCGGCCCACCTGATGGGACGCGGTTACCTTAGCCTATTTACACTCACGATACTGAAGTATCTCTTGCGCGTTGCCACACCTCTGGAGTTGGAACATCCAATAATTTTGTTTAAGACGAGTACTTTATCTACCTGGCCACCACCACGGCTTTACATAAAACTTTGGGAAAAAATATATGTGTAAACAGAACACCTATAGGTGTGTATTTTCTTTTATGTCTATAGCGAATTCAATAAACTGATGAATTGAAATGTTTCTATTGAATTGAATCAAAAGCGTAATAAATCTGCGAATTCGATGTGTGCCAAAGTTGGGCACATCGGATTGTGGCGGCCAAATAGCGCGGAGATTATTATTACGCTCCCGTCCCACTGGGAGCGAGCGGCCGAAAAGGACTGTTTGGAAAAATCTACTGGCCAGTTGGACGCTGCCGCCTTAACGTCCGTACCGTTGAATTTATGTGGGAAAATATTGAGGTATTTTTATAGGGGTATAGCTTCCGCTGTGTACCTAATGCTTTAAGGCAGTGGACATTTTAAGGGCTATATACGGTGCCCTACGCGTTGCAAAGAGATAATTAGACCCTGCGACAATGGACAAAACATTTGAGTCCGCCATCGCTGTGACTTGTTTTCTTTATATGCATTAGGGTAACTGGCTACCGCCGTCTATGGTCGCTTGTAACACCAGGGATATCGCTCGCAGGAATCTCTGGACACTTCACGAAAAACTTGGGGAAAAGGTCAGATCATTCCATATACTTAGTCGCTTCCGCGGAAAAATGCCACACGAACCCGTTGTGAAGTGACGTGATGTGAAGGGCCTTATTATTTTTTGTCTACACAATCGCATTGGTTGACACTGTAATGACAGTCGTAAGCGAGAAATATTACCAAAATAATACGAGGTTGGAGTAAGTGAATACTGAAGTTGGCAGTCATTCAAGCCTCCGCACAGATGTTGCTTCACAGATGGGTAGTTAACAAAACGATTCCACGGTTGATGTCATAAACGTTTCACACCCGGAAATGCTTATTTACTTTTGAAAGTCACTGTTTAATAATTACATTTTGCAGTTAACGCACAGGTGGGCGTGAAAGAAAGTGGTTTATTCCGTCTAATTTTATTTGAAATATGTACGGACATATAAAATTGCTATTACCTAACCTACCCTAACTGGAATAGAGCCTATGATGGAAGGCAGGGCTCGAAACCAAATGGCTTGAAGACAATAGATCAAGTTTATCACTGCGTGATCACGTATAACACACAAAAGGGTAGGCAGAGATAATTTAGCGGCTGTCCTTCCTTTTCAGATCTCTGCTTCATCCCTCACGCACCATTCATCAGTCACTATTTCCTAGTCGAGGGCGTCGCGGGATGCAGGGAGGGATATGACCCGAGTCTATTAATTGTCGTGCGCAATGCACAATATAAATAACAATGTTCAAACATTAGTGGTAGATTGCACACTTACCCTATAAACTATAGGGAAGAATAGTGGGGCGCGTCTTCATATATGGCACTATCTATATATCAAAAGTTCGAAACTAGTAAGACCTATATATCTGATATCTTATTAAGTCCACTACATATATTTCGATAAATATTTATAGAGATAAAATCAAGTGACTATGTGTCAGAGACCATCTTGTTTTAGCACGATAATAATGTCTTTATATTTCCTCACAATCGTTTGCAGTTTTCACTACATTGCGTGCTTTCACAGTATAATATGTGATTTTATCTGAAATTCGTGACTTGACAGTGACTTTCGTCAGTGTGCTATTTATAGTAAACTGAAAGCATGCTATTTTCATTACAAGTGACTAATTAAGTAATTTAGCAACTACGACTTATATTTGCACTATCTATCTTTACGGTATCTGCAGTTATAGTCTCCCTCAATAATATGTATATTCAAATCGAAGTAATAGTTCCTAAGCTTACCGCGCACAAGCAAACAAACTCTACCTTTTGATAATATTTGAATAGATAATACCGTCAGGAAATAATCTATATATATTCATACCCACATACATAAACCTTCATATAAAAATGTTTACACACAAAACAGTTGAATCCGTATCGCAAAGTAATCACCTCGGTTTTCAGTCGCAAATGAAAAATGGAACTTGAAAACAAACACCGTTTGTCAGAAAAAGCGGCCATTGTCACCGACGATTACGAGCGCGACTGTACGCGATCGAGCCTAGTCATGTCCATTTCATCAGATTTTCACACCCCTTTTGCAGGTTCCTGGCAAAAAAATGTTATCTACACTTTTTGCTATCATTCTGATGGGATCACGTTACACTGAAGTTTATTCCAACTGCTCAAGTGTTACATTTGATATTTTCGGCGAGAAATGTGCCGCATTTTGGCTGTATTTTAAAATCTTATATTCACATAAGTTTAAACCAAACACGAAACAAAATAGGTCTATAAGTCTAGAAAGAAGTGGCGGTCTACTCTCTCTGCTTAACCCGTGAGGGGTTGGGTGTGATGATAATGTATGTATGTGTATGTAAATATTTATTAAAAATAATCTTCCAATGTGCACTATCCATGCACGGTGCACACTTAAGCACTTTTTGTTTGCGTATCGTTTAAGCAAAAAATATTTTTCTCTAACTACTTCAAAGTGTTTGAAATATACGAGTATGAATGAAACTACTGATGAATGTATGAGGCGCGTAAGTATAGAAAAGAGAACTAGTGCTCCATTCCCACGATGTAATAATATATTTAAGCTTGTTCTCACATTTCACTTAGTTATATGAATAAATCAGAAAAGTTTATCAAAAATCCTAGTAAGTCCAGTAATAATTCGTGCCAGTAAGGTCGGGTTAAAGGGGGATATTTTAAGAATCTGAATACGTCCCGAAGGCTCGTTTGTCCCAATACCCTTCTGTCAGTCACCTCATATCCCTTTCAACCTTTGCTGACGTATTTTTTCCTGTGACAAAGAATCTCGGAAGTGTCAACAGTCGCCCGCCGGCGACAAATGAGCTACAAAACATTTCCTATGCGGTCGGAAAGTTGACCCTTGTATGGCTTTGTTTAGCGCAAATAATTCGTTTGAACTCCTGCAGCTCTAGTTGTTATAAACCTAACAAAGACATTCAGAAGTTTTTCAAAACAATACATACAGCGATTCATAAGTTCTTATTTATCAAACCAAATTTGTTGACATTTCTTAGTTTTTTTATCTTTATACCTCGTGCGACGTTACACTGTCATTTTAAAAACCTACAAAGAAAGGCAGAGGTATAATATAGAGGTGTAATAACACCCTCTTTTGACTGGAGATATATTTAGGTGCCAATGTTATAGGTCCGTCGTCGTCTTTTAGATAATTTTCACTTATCATATCTCACATCTGGTTTAAAACTTTCGGTTTAATCTTCACTCAAAATGCTATTATAGAGTGATGGAAGTACTATGTACAAAACGCAATTTATACATGCACTTTGTTTTAAAATTAAATATTATTTATAATATAGATTCACAAATGGAGGAATTTGTATAAATAATGAAAAGACATAATTTGAATAAAGCGATAGAGGTCTGAAACTCGAGTGAAAACTGGCGCTTTACTCTCCTCAGTATAGTATATCAGACCATAATAATGTAAAATGTACCCACACTCACAAATGATCGTATTTGAAAACGATAGGTAAAAGCATTTGCACTACAAATGCGTTTTGAGAGATTGCATCTGGTAGTCAATTTGTTACAGTCAATGCATTTCCGATACCAACGTTTTCGAAGCTATCGTTAAAATTCCATTAGCTATCCTGTCTTTCTAGATTTATTTTTAGGCAAAACTTACCATACCATATGAAAAGGCAAACACACTCTGTCTGATGGAAAGCGGCTACCATATTCTATATACCATACCCGATACGCAAGTCTTGATTTGGTTATTGTGCTAACAGCAAAAGAGACGATCGGGTCTGTCAGCACGCTTACACTATTGCAACAATCACATAACTGCAAAACACTTATTAAAGACTAGCTTTGCCCGCGTCTTCGTCCGCGTGAAATTTAACAAAAAAAATATTGGTCAGATTCCAAAATAAAAGTAGTCTAAGTTATTCCTTTTAACATCAGCTATCTGCCAGTGAAGTCCCTTTAAAATCGGTCCAGCCGTTTCAGAGATTACCCGAAACAAACAGGTAGATAGACAGATGGACAGACAGATAAAAATTATAAAAAAATATATTTTGATAAATGTACCTTATATACATCCATATGCATTTATTTTTATATTACAAACAGGCACTCCAATTTTGTTTGTTTGTATAGATGAGACATCCTAGTGGCATCTTGAACGAGCTTGCCAAAGTCAATTAAACGTAATGAATAATATCAAAAGGTTTATTTTCAATTGTTAAGTAGATAGTCCCAAACACACATCCTTTTTGTCCCTTGGGACCGACATTATCTAGCCTGTTTTCCTGCGTAGCAATTTCCCAAATTAAACGGGCCCTGTTGTGAATACGTTGTCGGCAATACCGCACGTAGCTTGATTTGGGTTTGTTCATATTGTACATTGTTTCCTGACCTACAAGTGAATGTTATAACGTAAGTAGGTCTGGATGTCATATACACATTTCACGCTAACTTCCAGACGAGAAATCTAACGTCACTCCTTCCCACAAGGGTCCTTGATGAGAAAGGCAAAGGTGTGTGGTGCCAATACAACCACATTTTACCGGAGGTTATTTTTTAAAAACTCATTGCTTCAGTCGGGATTCGAACTTGCAATCTTTATTGTTGCGGTCGGCTACTCGAACCACTCGGCTACCGCGGATATTATCATGGGTAATGAATTAGTATTCTACGCGAGCGTCAACTTTCTAGGTTACTCATATTACGAAAGGGTTGTGAGGTTTAATTACTTTAATTAAAAGTTAGCTATAATTAAAAGATTGCTTAGATTTTTAAAGAATGAAGTAATACAGCCTTTACTAAATGTATTTTTTCTACGATGAATTTGAAAAATCAGGAACCCAATACATTTTGAAGATTGCTATAAAAGAGTAAATAGTTGACTATCGCCGATCCTTTCCACGAACTGGATTTAAACGCTTCACTGAGCCGCCATTTGTGTTGTTTTAGTCTATTACAAAGTCAAGATTGTAGGTTCCGAGCTCCAAGCTATTACCAATGACCTCATATAAATATATAATGTGTCAAGCAAAAGCTTCTTCGTAGAAGTTGTGACCGTAATACGGCGACAGAGTCACTATTTGCGAAGACTTAGAGACAATAATTTATCTCCGTTGCAAACTAAAAATACCTTTGTCTAGAAGAATTTCTTAGGGTCTTTAGTGGGAAGGTTTGATGAAGAAATGAGTATTCTAAATACATTTTTTTCATGTCTCATCGACTGGAAAATTTATTATGAGTTACGTATTGGGGATTGGTAGGGCAACAATACAGACAATAGAATACATAGGACATTTTCTATCAATAAATTCAATACTAGCCAACGAATTTATCGCTTATATTGCGGTCACTAGCTAACATAAGGTACGTGCTCGAACAATCACGCAAGCTGCCCTTACAAGTTATAAAATTCATGAGGGAATGCTTTTCACGTGCTGTGTTAAGGATCATTGAATTCAAGCTTTGTTTAACACGCAAATGGAAAAAAAAAGTCGCAAACAAAGCTTTTGAATTGAGGGTACAGATCAATGAAATTGAGGTCCATTTACACAAAGGTCATTTATTTCGACACTAAAAATCAAAACCACACGCCAGGATCTTTATGCAGTAGATATAGAGTGCCCTCAGTCGGATCTGATTTTACAAACTGTCAAACCAAATTCGATTTAATGTCGTTGGAACTCAAAATTATTTCATTCGTTCAGTGCAAATATAAATAATCATTAGTTTATCTTATATTTAAAAATATAAAGTTTTTGTCTTAAAATTAGAATTGGAAAAATGAATTATATCAGATTCTCAGATGATAGTTACTTTCTGAAATTATTAAAGATTAGCTTCTATCGGGTACTCACTTATTTTTAAAGAAAATAAAAAGTATTTAATAGCGTTCCTTTCCAATATAGGTCACGTTCAAAGTTTTCTTGCTTCCCGGAAACATTCCCGGGCTTGCTTGTGTAATGACTGTTGCGCTCAGTGTACCTTAGTTTTTATAGCTTTATGTACAAGCATTTGAAAATAAAAATAGCCCGATAGTTCAAATTTTAAACTATATTTTGTACCAAGTGCTGTGAATAATACGATCTTCGCGTCGACATTAAGTACCAAATTAAAGAACAGTAAAAGTATGTCAATGACATTGATAATTATGTTTTATAGTTTATAAGTTACAATGTAATAGTTATCAATGTGAAGGAAATAGTTGCATGGTAGGTACAATCAAGCCAGTTCTTATACAATTGATGCTTGCACAAGCGATAGCGTTACATAATAAATAAATGCAATAAATATGTTAATATTAATAATCTTTAAAAATAAATTAATTCATTGGTATGAAAATTTCTCACATTTTCATTCCTAATTTCTCGCGGCTTTTGTGAATGTTAACAAATAATAAAAGCACTTCGTTATTTTACTCCATATGTTTAAATATTATCACGTCAATGCATGCAATTTTTTATGAAACAGTGCCGTGTAATAATGGTGTTCGTTTATTCATCATTAAATGTAATTTATCACAATGACGTTCAGTAATTTATCTGGGTCATGACACGGCTTAATAGGTCAGGCCATGTAACCACACATTATCCGTACACTGAACGAAGACATTGAAATCCGTTCACTGTCAGTTCACATCCTCAAATATACATTCGAATAAAGAACCAGTAATTACATTCACAGAATTAATTCGTCATTCAAAATTCAAAGAGACGTATCTATTCGCTTATTTCGAATAAGTAATTCTAGAATTCTTAAGTTTTAGAATAAAATTTGGTCAGCTTTTTCATTCAGCCGTCATTCATCAGAATTCTCGTTAGCTTCGGCCCCAGGCTGAATTTTCCGAAGAAAGCGGAATCCGCACTAGGCATTATGCGGTAACCGGTCAGATCCGGTTTTATCTGCTAATGAGGCAGAGTCACGAATACAGAATCGAGGTGAGATCTGGATAGTAAACTCATATTTTTTTTAGATAAAGTAGTATGAACGCCTCATTTATGAAATGTATTGAATGCATTGCCACTATTGAAAACCCAGCAATAGCGTAAGATTATAAATCTCGAAGGTTTCCTTCACGTAAAGTTCGTTTTGTGACTAATCACTGTATTTAAGTTCAGATAAAAGTGCAGTCGGAATTCTAACTTAAAATCTTGTGATAAATAAAAAAACAAATTTTAATTACTTAAAAAAATGCAAGTCTACTGATGAATGTGGACGAAGCGAAAGCGGTATGTAAGTCTAGAGAGAATTGGCGCTCTATACTCTCTGCCTACCCCGTTAGGGACTCGGCGTGATGATATGATGATGATGAAGTCTACTTATACCCAGACTGTAACAACGTTAAAATGAAGATTATGAGTCTAGACAATCATGCCGTAACTGACATATATGTATCATCACGCCGAGTCCCTAACGGGGAGGCAGAGAGACAGAACGCCAGTTCTCTCTAGGCTTACATACCTCTTTACATATACAGAAGCATATTTTGTGACGTCATTATATTACATCATGTACAGTATGAGTTATCAGTTCAACTACATAAGTACTCTTAGTTAATCACGGGACATTAATTATTCAGTCTTATCAATCGACTTGACTTAGTGTGATGTTCATTACTGTATATCCCAAATGACCTTAGGTATCTATTAGCCAATAATGAGCTTAATTGTAGTGATCAGTGAAAGTTTAGGTGTGTTTGCGAAAGCATAGCATTAGAAAAGCACGATCGATTTGCTAGTGGATACAGCTTAGCAGTGGGAAAGAAAAGTTATATTTATTTCTCACTGTATAAAGTCGTTAATGGCGTATTGGACGTTTGAAATGCCTACAATAATTATAGTATAACTAGCTGTGCCCGCGACTTCGTCGGCGTGGACGGCTTTTTTATCTTTCATAATTTTTTTTTCTATATAAAGTATCCTATGTTACTTCTAATACCTCCAAAAATATGTGTTCACAGTTTCATGATGATCGGCTAAGTAGTTTTTACGTGAAAGCGTAACAAACAAACTTACATTCACATTTATAATATTATTAAGGATTACTTTCATCTGTTATACACCGACGTGACGTAGTATTAAGTGGCTATCAATCGCGCCTTGCACTAGCGCTACCTCCGTAATTTTGCAGGACTATCGTACTAAACTCTGTATGGGAAATTTCGGGTATTTTATTCTACAACCAGCACCGACGACAATACCTCCTATATATACCAAAAATTGTACATACATATATGATCCTATATATACTTTCTGGATCAAAAATATAATTTTAGACAAATAAAAAAAATACGTCTAAACAAATTAAGATGCATTCCAAGGCACGGACGAGTTTTCGACCTTCCGAATGAATCCTACTTGACAACAAGGGGGACCCACTCTTTAAACAGTCTGGGTTAAGTTCCCACTGGGAAGGTTAGTTGTGTCATGAAATAATTACCCAATATTTTGAGTGTTATACATCTTTGACTTCTTTTAACACTGCTTAAAGGAAAGATAAATGTGGATGAAGTGAAACAGATTTGTAAATCTAGAGACGACTGGTGCTCTACTCTCTTCTCTCTACCTATCGCCTAGGGTATCGGCGTGATGATATGACTATATATAAAACGGCTTAGTTTAGGACTAGGTAAATGCAGTAAATGTAGAAAAGGTAAAATGCCATTAATTCTCTGCGCTTCCGTTCAATACCCCACAGCCTTCAATCAACGTTCAATATACACACAATATGGACAAATTGACCGTGTTCCGCCATTTAATATTACATGCATAGTACGCCGGAGGTGAAACGCCTGAAATGTTAAAGGTTACAATAGACAGTGTATTTGACCAATCAAGCACAACTGAAAATCATTTGTATTGATTGGCAAATAGAACGTATACATATATTACATTGGAACTCGGCTTAACGTTACTTCTCGAAACTGATGAACATGTATGAAGATACTCATGATACTAATGTGGGTGAAGTGAAAGAGATTGAAATTTAAAAAGCACATTTCCATTTTCAAACCATCCAGAAACCCACTCAAATATACACACGAAATTTCATAGAAATGGATCCAACCATTTAAGAGGCGTTACGTGACAAACACACGTGCAGAAGAATTATATTTATTAACATATAAAAAATCATATTAGCATGGGTATTTATATAATTTGCACACTTAGCACACCAAGTTGTCACAGAGATTAAATTTTTCTTGGTACAAAGGACCCCGTTCCAATGGTAACCAACACGAATTAAATAAATTAATTGCCGGCATATGAATATACATGACCACATAAAAAAGTCTGTAAAAGGATCCAGGACAACAAGCTTGTTTAAAAAGTACATCTCTATCCGTTAATACGCCGGGTGTGAGGGTCGCAAGCGATGAATAATTAAGGTAAAATGGCCTAGGACTAATTTGAGTTTGGGTCTAGGCTGTGTAAATTAGACTGTTCATTTCGTGGCAGACAGGTTAAGCACACTTGCTGTAATGTAATAATTTTCAGGATAATTTCCCAAATAACTAAAATTTATTCCCCCAAGTATTCATACCCTGTACCATAAGTATCTTCAACACACACACGTATATATATATATATATATATACATATCTTAATATAAACCTATATATAAATTACGCGTCACGTTGTTTGTCCGCGATGGACTCCTAAGCTACTTAGCCGATTTCAATCAAATTTGCACACCATGTGCAGTTTAATCCAACTTGAAAGATAGGATAGCTTATATCACATTTGGACCCGATAGGTGGCGCTGCGATCGTGTTTCAGGAAGTTTTACTTTTCCCCCGGGCGAAGTTGTTCCTTTCTGTGTGCCTTAAGGTGGATTCGAGAATTGGGCCTGATAGGCGACGCTACGATCGTGTTTCAGGAAATTTTACTTTTTCACCCGGGCGAAGCTGGGTGGGCAGCTATTATAGCATTATACTTATAGCACAAGCTTTCTATATACTCTGCTACAAGGGTCCCCGAAGAAATAAGCAGAACTGTGTAGGTAGTGCACAGAAGAATTTAAAAAACTATGTATAGCCGCGCTTGAGTTACGGCGTTGGACTCGCCATATATCAAGTTGGCTCCTAAAGAATATCTACGGCGGAAAGTTGGTGTGTGGGTATATATATAATAATATATCCTCACGGCTTCCTACAAGAGTTCCAATGATACATTTTTTAGGTGTCAACGTGTCAGATGGCGAGTACATTTCGATTTCAAAATCACAACTATACCTACATACATACGTCTTTGAATTTCTTCCGAATCGTATAAAGATTTCCTTTCCATTTTACTGCACTTAATTACAGAAAAAACGGGTGCGTACATTCGTGCTTGCAATCTGAATATAATTAGCGACAATTAATTGTATAATTAAAGAACTACCTTTCACAATGTACAAACAAGTATTTAACCACTAGAATAAATTGCCCAGGTCCACATTAATCTTAAAACTTTACAATTAAAGCGGATAGGACCTCATTAACTCCATCAGTTGAAATTGGGTCATACGAGTTCTTTTGTCTCTTTATAGCTAAGGGCAAACGAAAACCTTAATAGTTAATGGCCTAACTGCATTTAGAAATAGAAACGGTATTCACTTAAAGACTCAAGTTGTCTTTAGTTGGGGGAAGAAGAAGGTCCAAACCTTAGACTACTCCAATTAGTTTCATGTTACTGTACAATTCCAAGTTACCATATGGGAAATATCTATATGAAGATGAATATGAAGCCGTGGAAGTTGAGTGGTACGAAAGATTGCAAGTTCGAACCCCTATGTACCAATGAGTTTTCTACAGGGGGGTTCAGCGATTAAATATAAAACATCAGATGATTTGAATGATGGCCATGCATGGCAATGAATTGCTCCTCTTGTACAGAGTTTATATATGTAAGTTTAATATTTTCTACCGCTACGTAAAAGAGAATAAATGTTAAAAAAGAAAACCGGGGAGTCAAGATCCTTTTAATAAATTTTAAAAGGTAGAAGTAACAATATCCGAACCACAAATGGTTTAAGTAGCCCTACAAACGCCACAATGAGGAAATTGATCGACCAAGCTATATTGTTTGTAAACGGGTTACTGAAGCACGTAAATTTGATTAATAAACATTGTTTGAAGTTCATTTTAGTAAGCAAGTAAAAGTAAATTCGTACTTTTAAAACGAACTCCCTTTGAGTTCTATTATTAAATTAGATAGGAAAAAGAAATATACAAAAAATACACATTAAGATAATATTATAAAAGATACGCATTAGTCGACAATTATTAATAAAATAAATAAATGAGTCATATATAAACTATTTCTTGAAAGTTTACAACGAAAACAAATTTATACATAAAAAATGCAATTTCTGATCAACGAAGTTGCGATGCATAATATATGTATGAAACTATATATTGTCAAATTACAAAGAGAATTCGTCGAACTAATCGAACTGTCAAACGTCTGTTTCATTTCAGGGAAATGTAATTACTTAAGTTCGTGGGTTGTGTTTGACATAGTATTAAAATATAGGCCTATTGAACAAATTCTATCAATAGGTCTGAACGACCTTTGGAATGTTAAGGATTAAGCTGGATTTAAAAGCAGAAATATGAGGGTAGTTTTCGGATTCCGTATTTTCGGTCGAACTGAAATGAAAAAGGAATTCCGGAATTTTTGGACAGACAAAATTAATGATTCCGGCTATATCGTTTGTTCAGTTTTTGATGTAAAATATTAATATGTAGTGAATAAAGAGATTCGCCTTCGCGAGAGAAGAGACACGCCTTCCCACAAGAGTCTCCGAAGGGGTAGGCAGGTTTGTATAGGTGGTACCCACACCCACTCTCTGTCCGATATATATTTTAGTAGTGAGGATATATATTTTAGGTTCCAACGTGACAGATGTCGAGATCGCCACCGTTATTGAAGCACTACTAAGAATACGCCTTTGCCAATACTATACTTTGACATACGTATGCAGCTTTCCTTTTGATGTATACCTTCACCGTAAAGCTTATGGTGGGACTAATTAGTGTACTTATATTAAAAAAAAACTCATTGGTACAGTCGGGATTCGTAATTTCGTTCTTTACAAGTACGAATCAAATCGAATCGAAAAAAGAAATATCCATGTATTTTCATCTGATGTTATGTTAATACTGATAATGAAATTGTAACGGAAGTACCAAATGTAATCGTTTTTTCCCATCTGCGTCATAATGTTATTATTATTGCCATATATGAATTAAATTCTGTTCTTGGAACAACTAATTACATTATGATAAGGAATTAATCACCCTCGTCGGAGGCTGTCGTGTTTCCGCCAAGAGATTACGAGCTAAGGCTTTCACAAACTGGGCCAAGGTCAAATCCTGGAACTTGTCAACTGTCAAAAGAAAATACATTATCTGTGCAAGCTCAGAGGAAAAACGGACGTAAAATTAGTTGGTGTTATGTAAAAGTTCAAAGTTTACACCAACGACGTCACATGAGAAATAAATTAATGGACCCTATTGCGAAACATGTTTCTTTGATCCTTAAAAGGTATATTTTTTAACTTTAAGTATAAGTTTACCTAACAATTTTTATTCTGCACAGATTTAACTAGTAGATAGATATAGGAGAGACTAGGAGATAGAACTAGTAGTAGTAGATATTAATAATATATCTTTATATATTTATTATATTCATCCTAAAAAGGAATCTAACTCACGACCTCAAGCTTTGCAATCAAGGCAGACTACTAGGCCGCAGCCCTCTAGTCTAGCAAGTCGTTAATTGCTTAGCTAATATGATAGTCAAGAAATATTCGTAGCACTTGCGTAGCATATATTAATGCTACGAAAGCAATACTCTACGCTTACGCTAGTTTCAGTAAACTTTGCTTCCATATTAGTATTTCACACATGTATAACTTTATAACTCTAAGTTACCCTGAACATTCAAGTCAAAGATAATATTTTGACGAAAAGCTGCCAGTTCTCACGTAGGCGCAAATTTATTAGCATAATTTATGTGTAACAGTAGTATAATAATATAATAATATAATAATAATATATCCTCACGCCTTCCCACAAGGGTCCCCGAAGGGGTAGGCAGAGGTGTATAGGTAATACCCACACACCCACTTTCCGCCAGAGGTATATTAGGTGCCAACGTGACAGATGGCGAGTCCATCGCCGTTACTCAAGCACGACTATACATACGCCTTTGAATTTCTTCTCAAATGTATGCAGGTTTCCTCTCGATGTTTTCCTTCACCGTAAAGCTCGTGGTGTGACTAATCACTGTACTTAAGTTCAGAAAAACTCATTGGTACAGTCGGGATTCGAACTTGCGACCTTTGCGTCGCAGGCAACTGCTCGAACCACTCGGCCACCACGGCTCATACAGTACTCAAACAGTAGTATTCCAGAATAATTTATAAATTGACATAGAATTTTCTGCACGTTATTATAAGATTTGAGACTGGTAAAAGCCTTTTGCATACAGTAGTAAAAGACCGGGCGGAAGTAAGGATTAAAGGAAAGGAAGTATCATCCAACGTTAACAATCCACAGACATGATAAATGTTGAGGTGGTCACTACACAACACTATCACATGGCGTGTTTGCCGCGAGTGGTGATATGTTAGGCAAGCCGGCGCGAGCGGGGAGGCGTTTAACACTGGCACGCTGAGAGCGGGCTACCCGGTCCCCGGCGGGCGGCGGACTGCGCGCGCCGCGGCTTTCGCTCGATACTAGCCGCGCCCCACAACCCACTTTGACACCACCTGTGAGCTCCGTCACAACACCATGCTTTTTGACGGACTTCGCGCCCCATCAGCGTGATATATGGAACATCCCTTGTGGCATTTTAAATCCCAAATAACCAACACATCCCATATACAACTTTCAATATCGTCCAAAGAACAAAATCGATTCCCATTTATTTTAAGATGGCGCGAAAGTTCCATATTTAAAATCGATAATTATTTTTGGGCAGGAATCGACATTGAAATTGAATATGGATGTGAATTTTATGACTCAACTGTTTCTTAACGTAGTTCGACCAACGCTTTAATTCGATTTCTAAAGATATGTGCTTTTTTAGTTTACAGTCTTGAATTTCACTGAAGCAAAGTATCTGTGAATATAAATGAAGATAACTAAAACAAATATCTCCATATTCGTCTTATATGGATATATACAAATAATATATAATAACTTCATCCATGTATTTATTCACAAATTTTATATAAAGTTATTCAGTAGCTTTTAGTCGACCGCTCACTGTATAACAAAGTTATAATTAATAATATATCCTCACGCCTTCCCACAAGGGTCCCCGAAGGGGTAGGCAGAGGTGTATAGGTTCTACTCACACACCCACTTTCCGCCAGAGGTATATTAGGTGCCAACGTGACAGACGGCTAATCCATCGCCGTTACTCCAGCACGACTATACATACGCCTTTGAATTTTTTCTCAGACGTATGCAGGTTTCCTCTCGATGTTTTCCTTCACCGTTAAGCTCGTGGTGTGACTAATCACTGTACTTAAGTTCAGAAAAACTCATTGGTACAGTCGGGATTCGAACTTGCGACCTTTGCGTCGCAAGCAACTGCTCGAACCACTCGGCCACCACGGCCGAGTGGTGGCCACTTTACATCATGGATATATACAAATAATATATAATAACGGGACGGGAACGTTAAGAGTACTCGAAACCGACGAGCATGTATGAAGAGACTGATGAATGTGGACGAAGCGAAAGAGGTATGTAAGTCTAGAGAGAACTGGCGCTCTATACTCTCTGCCTACCCCGTTAGGGACATGGCGTGATGCTATGTATGTATGTATATATAATAACTTTATCCATGTATTCACAAATTTTATAATAAACAGTTATTCAGTAGCTTTTAGTCGACCGCTCACTGTATAACAAAGTTCTTGTGCCGAAAGCCTGAGCAAAATGCAAATGTGCTATTCTCGTCCCGACGACATTCAACTTACTGGGTATTGTATTAGAATTCCTTTTAATATAATGCTATGACATTCATGAAAGCGAGTGACAACAGCTATCGGCCACAACACTAGGGATAACAACTTAACAATCATAATCAATATATAATAATTGGTGCTTGCATTTCTTTCTATACATCAAAGGAACAAGTCTGTCGCGTGCAGGTTTCCTCACGATAGTTTTCTTCAACGTAAAGTGCACAATGGTACATATAACTAAGGCTTGAATGGGAAATATTGATTTGATATACTGAAGCTAACTTTTTCTGAACTCAAGTACAGCTTTTAATCACACCACTAGCTCTACGGTGAAATAAAAACATCGTGAGGAAAACTGCATGTGTTGAAGAGAAAATCAAAGACGCGTGTTAAGTTGCGCTTAAGAAACGATTGACATCTATCATTTTAGCACCTAAATACTTGTACTAATTGTGGGAAGGCGTATCGATATATATAGAAATACTTTTTAAAACTGCACTCTAAATGCTCAAACATTATAACAATATACGTGTTATAGCGGCTGTATATGGCCGGTAATAGTGAACATTGCACCAACCAGATAAGCCATTTCGCTACAGGAAGCAGGAAATGACACTTTTAACAGTTGCCGTTTCTGTAAAACGACGCAACAACATGCTATTTACAGGTATGCCACGTGATGTGTGTACTAATGCTATTTTCGACCTATTCGTAATGAAGTTGAAATTCCCATGAACGTATATTGCATGTCAATGATAGCGAATAATACAAGGTGGGTAAGTAAGTTGATTTATTTGAAGACGGTATGAAATGCGGACATACTCCTTCAATAACCAAGAAGTCTACGATTCGCATGCCGAGTTGTTTTGTTAAAAAAATGCCACAGCTATCTACGAAAATTGTGTAGCTCGTAGCTCGCTACTTGTGTAGCAACGTAGCGTCTTCACCGTAGTAATGCTACGCGCGTATTTTATTTGGCAAGCAATACGTAGTTTTCATAGTTTTCGGAAACGTGTAGCTTTTTTACATTACGTGTTAAAGCTTGGTGTGAATTTATTTTACAAAATTTCAGTTTTTGTAGTTATGTTAGTCAAAGAGCTAGTCAAGCAGAAAAATACAAAGAAGCCGAGCAGAGTCGAGATAGCATTGCAAGCTTGAATGATCTGTCCCAAAGAGATTTTAATCAAAATTATAACATCTCGCTTTACGGTGAAGAAATTCACTATGAGGTAGAGTGTGAGGTAATATTGAGAGAAAGCGATGTACATTCCATCTCATACTGGCACCTATTTTAATATATCTATGGTGGTTGAAAAGCCAAAAACGCTTATATGATCGGAGATTAGTTGCACTATGGCACAAAGGAACCAATATGTACTATTCTACCTTAAGAATGTGGCCTAGATAGATAGGAATAGATAGATCAAGGTCAGATCTAAGATAGTTCTCACTATGACATTCCCGACCTAAAATACTGTTGAAGGGACGATTTTAAATCTCGATTTTTTTATATCAATAATGTGGCTAGCAAGTGTGCGGTCAATTATACGAGCACTATATTTTATATGTGTTATCACGCAGAGTGCGTAACGCAGTTGCTCTCTAGACTTACAGACCTCTTTCCCTTCATCCACACTCATCAGTCTTTGCATACATGCACGCTGCTTTCTTGTACTCTTGTGAGTATTTGATCGATTTAATCTTGGTAGTTGGCGTCTGAGACTGGGTCTGATTTTATCATTATTGGCTTTATCGGAATGCCACTCCACAAAGTTACCAAAATTTTGAATTGACTGATAACTAAGCTTATAACAATCTTTTGTTTTATCCAAACTATGATTTGCCAGAATACTGTTACACAAACCCATATTGGCTAGATTCTCTGCCTTTTCTGCTGATACGTTCATGTTCTATATCTATTCCGTCAACCGTTCATCAATCATCCAAGGAAAAAACATAGTAGTCTGTTTATTAAAATGTAAATTTCTTGTTAATTGTAACTTCGTGCTGTAAAGGGCGTGTCAGGAACGTTGAAAATGCAAAGACTTATCACGCGACCCTAGTTATTACGGCCGAGTGGGGTCACTTATTGGTATAATTATTTGTGCAGTTTGTACTAATGCAATACTAGCCTTCATATGAACGCAAATTAAAAACAGCTTATCTTAAAAAAAATTTAACCGATAGATAAATCCACACCAAAATCCATTCAGCGTTTTTGTGTAAAAGTTAAAGTTATTTATAATAATAATAATAATAATAATATCTTCACGCCTTCCCACAAGGGTTCCCGAAGGGGTAGGCAGAGGTAAGATAAAAGGTGTAAGGGTAATACCCACAAACCCACTTTCCGCCAGAGGTATATTATGTGCCAACGTGTCAGATGGCGAGTCCATCGCCGTTATATTTAGTTAGTAGTTATAGTTATTTATAAGTATAATATATGTAAGTAGAATGTTTAATCATACCAAGTGCATATGTCTAAGAAGAAACTAATGTCAAAATAGTAATGTATGAGAAACGGTGGCGGACTTTTTGTCACGTGAGCACCTAAATATATCTATGTCAGAAACCATGTGCTGTTATACCTCTGTCTGCTCCTTCAAAGACCTATGTGAGATGTCATTTAGCTATATACAAAAAAGTTAATATTATATTGTAATGAATATACTGATGAATATGCATAAAACGAACTGCAAGTCGAGAACTGGTACTCTACTCTCTCCCTCTCTCTCTCACTACTCTACTATAGGTAGTACCCACACACCCATATTCCGCCAGAGGGCATACTATAACCTTATTTAAACACTTGCCCCCAGAGATATTTTGTGTAAAAAGGATTTTATGTATCGGGTGATTTCCTGAGTACTGAGTTTTATATTGAGTCTATCAATCGAATATAAATATAGTCGCATATACACTGGCAAGTGCAACTCAACACAAGACTAGATCTACTCAACTAAGCCTTTTAACTTTATAGAGCGTTTAACCATAGTTTATAAACTTTTCTTCTATGAAGACTAATGCATTTTCCTGTTTGTTTACAAATCGTCTCATGATAAATATGTACATATGTACCTACTCGTATATAGTATAATTTAGATACAGTTTTACAACAAGCTGCCAAAGCCAGTTATAGAACTGACCGATGTAAAGTTCAAAAAAATTATCAAACGTGTTCTGATTAAAAACGCATATTATAAAATCAAGGACTACGTTGAAGATAAAGAAGTTTGGCTCTAGTTCCTTCTGCGCATGCGGCTTCCTTGGTAGCTCATAAACGGCACAAATTTGTGGATGTCTCTAACTATTCTGAATCTTTTTCTTTTCTCAATTCGGGTTTTTTTTACAATAATAATTTTACTTTTTTTTATTTTAATTTATTCCATATCTTGACCAGGATTAGTTACAGTACTGATGACAATATTTGTGTCACTTATTTAATTTGTGAATGTGAGAACATTGTAGGCTTTGTAGATTCTTAGATCTTGCTAACATTGTTATAATTATCTTGTTTTATGTATGCTTTGTATAGTAAGCAACGACCTATTGTCGGGCCTACATTGTTGTAACGAACTATTGCTGTAACGAAAAAAATATTGTATATGCCTAATGATTTGAAAAGAGTAACCATGGAGTTTCTTGCCGGTTCTTCTCCATAGAAGCGACCAACCAGAACCGTGCTTCTTTTTCGACGTTTTATAAGTGCCCACCTAGGCCTATGTGAAATAAAAAGATTTTGATTTTGATGTTTGTTACGCGACCTCTTCAAACATGGAGTATGTTCTTAGACGATGTGTAGACACCAGCAAGCTGAGCGGCTTAATCCTTGGAAATGAAAAAACCACAATCCGAATTGAAATAAATTCAACTAACCTCCGACTAAGTCGGATTAGTGAGCAAGATTTCCGTATTCCGGAACATTTAAGATTATGAAAATGAGATGACTTTCGCAGTTCATGTGCTAGTTGAGACTCGAATATCGAGGGAAAGAGAGACAAAGAGAGAGATAAAGCGAGGAGGAGGCAAATTGTTGTGCCCTTTGTGCTGCCAACACAGTATAACTCTCCGAACACTGTGCAACGCGCAAGTGATGCTTCGGTATCGTGAGCGTTAACAGGCTACGTGAACCACTTCCCATCAAAATGGGCCGTATGTTTGTTTTGCCAGTCTTGTGTTATAATAAAATAAATTAACTTATTACTAAAATTTTTTGTTATTATAATCCTCTTCTTTATATGTATGTTTGGAATTAGTCGAAACGATCTTCTCGAACCTCACTTATAATATGAGGGTTATTTTCATACAAAAAGAAGCTGAAATACGGAATAGAAGGTAAAAATGTGAGAGATATATCAAAAAGGGCAAACGCGGGTTTAATATGAGAAATTCTTCGGATCAACTCAGAAAGATATTTTTACTATTACGTACGTCATCGGCTCCGTTGGTACTCTAGGGTTCCTATATATAACATATGGATGTGTGTGTGTGTGTGTGTGTGTGTGTGTGTGTGTGTGTGTTTGTGTGAAAAATAATCGAATTCAAAGGTTTGTGAGGTAATAACACAAGTTAAAAAGGTACCGAGATTGATTTAATAAGCTTGGTCAATATTTTACCTTTTTAAAAACTTTCCACAAGGCTTTTCGCAGGAATATGAAAATGTGTAAGAACTAAAACGTATGCAGGTTACTTCACGATATTTGTTTTCACCGTAAAGCTTGTGATGTGATAAATCACAATAAACTCGTTGGTATAGAGATGGTGTTCGAAACTGTGACCATGATTTAAGATGATATACAGATGACCATTTAAACCACTCGATCACCACGGCTTTCAATTTATAAAATAGAATTTATGTTTATATTTCCCAACTATTTATTTCTTTTATAGCCTGCCATGCCTATCTCTGCATCACCCAAAGGTTAACTGGTAGAGAATGCTTCCGGCATTAAGTTCGCCTTAGCAACATGTTTTGCAGGAAGTTTTAATAAATAAAAATAAATAAAAAATTGCCGTATATTCAGTAAGCGAAATGTAACAATAAATTTTACAACATCTCTTATCTTATATCTTAATTCAATCAACGATAAGATGATAATAGCATAAGAGCAGACTCATTTGTTTATATAATATGATCTGGACTACAGCCAGAAAAATTGGACCTTTCTCACAAATGATGACGTAACAAAATGACAACCGAACCTCTCAGAATATAAAGCAGGCTTTTATCTGTGTTTTTTTTTATTAGAATCTGTAGAACCACTAGAACCTTCTATACAAATTTTACGATTCCGTTGCAAAGCTTACTAACGTTATATTTATGATTTCAGGGTCCGTGATACTCTTAAATCAAGGCAGTCCATAGACGGCAGTCCATTCTAGACTTATAGAAATCTCTGCTAAATATATATAAGTAAGGAAGCATACAGTTTGATGGACAGCACGAGGTTTCAGCCGCCTATTGACGCTTGCAGCCCTAAGAGTTTGACCGGCACATTGTCACACCTAAAATCTCTTCATACATTTAATATACTTACCCGCACTTTTCGAATATATTAAGATGGCAAAGTAACAGGTGACTAATCTGTCACTATTTCACAATTAGTCCCATTTCTCTAACTCGAGCACAATTTTACATCTTTGAATTGGCATGTTTGAACCTCAAAGATGTAAAATTCTCACTATAAACTTAGTAATGTGACAATCCTCAACATATTATAACAAACAATTTCGTTTGCGTGCGTACGAAATGAACAAATCCTGCTTATATAATATTATAAATGCGAACGTTTATGAGGATGGGTGTACGCCAGAACGGCTTAACGGAATTAGACAACATTTGGAACATAAATATATACATAAATTATACACATAATATACAATTATACAATTATATACATAAACATAAATTATAGGTTAACACATAAGATATGTTTATTAAAGAAAAAAGTACTAGGGTAAAAAGTAAAACTCACTAGATTTGAATTCATTAAGTTAATATAATAGTTTATAATTTACTTAGTCGGTGCCATGGTAACGTTAAGTAATTATATATATATGCTCACGCCTTCCCACAAAAGTCCCCGAAGAGGTAGGCAGAGGTGTGTAGGTACTAACCACACACCCACTTTTTGCCGGAGATATATTTTAGGTGCCGTGACAGATGGCGAGTCAATCGCCGGTTAAGTAATACTATTTATAATTCAGAACATCTACCATAAGTTAGCCAGAGTGGAGTGACTATGAGGCCTTCAAATGTCAGATGGTGGAGAAATCTTTATAGCTCCTATAAAGCTATTTTTTTGTATATGTAAACGAAGACGTAAGTTACTATATAGGCGTTTGTATAGATAGAGACGTGAGGTAAACTAATTTATATTTATACATAACGTTTAACTATGGACCCGTGGTGCTCAGTTTTAATGGTCGCCTGCTCAATCATGATATAAAGCTTTAACCCCGGAGGTCTATACCAATAATTTTTTTGCTATAATTTTAAAATAAATTTGAGAATAAATTTAATGATGATGTTAATATATAGCTCATAGACGACAATTCAATCGCCATCTGTCACGTTGATACCTAAATCCTGGCATTATATACGGTGTTAGTTCCAAGTCCAGCACCAGAGAGTATAATAATATATACATACATATCATCACGCCAAGTCCCTAACGAGGTAGGCAGAGAGTATAGAGCGCCAGTTCTCTCTAGACTTACATACCTCTTTCGCTTCGTCCACATTCATCAGTCTCTTCATACATGCTCGTCGGTTTCGAGTACTCTTAACGTTCCCGTCCTTCAGAGTCCGATCTATTTGATCCAGGTAGTTGGAACGTGGCCTTCCTCTGCCTCTTCTTGCACACACTTTTGCTTTGTATATCTGTTTCGTCAATCTTTCTTCACTCATCCTTTCTATGTGTCCAAACCAACGTAACATGCCTTTCTTCATCTTTACAATCACGCCCTCATTCACGCCAGTTGATTTGCGAATCTCTTCATTGCGGATTCGATCTAATATCGTTACGCCGCACATTTTTCGAAGAGATCGCATCTCGACTGCATTCAAGCTATTTTCATACTTCCTCTGACATACCCAGGATTCGCTGCCATACAATAAGGTAGGTACCAATATCGCGTTGTGGACAGCAACTCGAGCATTCTTGCTCAGACTTTTACTGCCCATCAACGCCGACATGGCTCCATTCACCTTATTTCCGGCAGTTATCCTTCTTTCAATATCTTTTCATACTTTCCATCTCGTGTGAACATGCTTCCAAGATATACAAATTCATTCACTTGCTCTAGAATTTGCCCATTTACCGATATAGCACACTCGGTCACTTGCTCATCTCTTTCGAATACCAGAACCTTGGTCTTGCCAGCGTTTAGGCGCAGCCCCTTCTTTTCACATTCTTCTTTCATTATGGTAACTAGTGACTGCAGTTCGCCCTCTGATGACGCCAGTAAAACCGCGTCATCGGCGTATAGTAGGCAGTTGACCACTAAGTTTCCCATTTTCACTCCACATCCGTTCGTTCTTGGTGCTCTCAGACAGTTATCTAGATATATAATGAACAGCCAGGCAGACATGATACACCCTTGTTTGACCCCCGACTTCACATCAAACCAGGGTGACATCCCACCATTAACCCTAACGCACGCCTCGCTATCACTATAGAGTGATTTCACGGCATGCAGTAGGGAACTGCTCACTCCATATCCGGGCAACACGTCCCAGAGTTCCTTTCGTACGACTCTATCAAATGCCTTCTCCAAGTCGACGAAAGCGCAGAAAACCCTTTGGTTAATATCCAAAAACTTTTCCGCGATTCCGCGAAGCGAAAGTTTGATCCATACATCCCGCTCTTCCTGGTCTAAATCCACCTTGGATTCCCAGAAACCTTTCGGATCGCTCTTGCATTCTTATCGTCAGGATGTGTTATACCTTTACTAGCTAAGCCCAGCCAAGCTGATGGCTCTATGGATTTTGAGCAGTCCAATCGTGATCCCTTTCGCTTTATAGAAAGGCACGATGACTGCTCGCCTCCAGTCGTCCGGAACATCACCCTTTTCCCAGCAAAGATTGCATAGCAAATAGATGACGTCCCAGACCGCTGGTCCACCGTACTTGATCATCTCAGCCGTAATCCCATCTATTCCCGCAGCTTTTATATTAATAATAATATATAATATAGCATAATTGAAAACGTCAAATAGATTTTTAGGTACCTAAAGGTAATCAAAAACGGTAAATAATAAATAGGTAACCAAGACCTGTGATATCATAAAATAAAAAATAGAAAAACCCTGAACTCGGCGCTCGGAGTCTCACAAGTAGGTACTAGAATTGTTTCCAAAATATTCGAACTTAATGCTAGTATGACTTGAAAAACAATATTAATAGCGCGATTCACAGTATACAAAAAAGTGGACAGCACCATCTATGAGTAAACATGTAAACTAAGTGTAATACAAATTAATATGAATACCTAAACATTTATGGATAATACAGCTTACTTTAAAATAAACGCCGTAGTTATAAAACTCATTAAGCGACTGAATACGAATCCGGAGGAGAGTGAAACATCTTTTATTACCCGGCGGAAGGTAGGATTATTTCCGAACGTTTTGTAAGTAACCTGTATACAGCTTTAGCAATACAATGAAACATTTAAAACGAAGATAAGCTTCGAGTTAGAAAACGAATAGTCCGCATTCAAAAGAAAATTATTCTAGATTTAATCTTCTCGAGCCTTTTTTTAGAATTTTCTATTTTGTAGTTACTTCATTATCATTTTCTTTTTCCTAGCTACTTTAGTATACATGCGCCTATGGTTTAGATTGGGACTTTATAAAATAGAGTCTATACTACTAATATTATAAATGCGAAAGTTTGTTATGTAGGTATGTATGGATGTATGTGTGGATGGTTTTAACTCACTCACGCCAGAACGACTGAATGGAATTGAATGAAATTTGGCACAGAGATAAAGTATTAGCTGAACACATAGAATATATTTTGATCTGAAAATAAATCTACATAAAATCATACTCATGAAATCGACATTTATGCGGGTGAAACCGTAGCGCACTTTTAGGTTTAGTCGAAATATATATATAGTCGAAAATTTAATATAAAATAATAGATAAATATCCTCACGCCTTCCCACAAGGGTCGCCGAAGGGGTAGGCAGAGGTGTATAGGTAGTCCCCACACACCCACTCTCCGCCAGAGATATATTTAGGAGCTTGATTGATAAGCTACCTTCTTGATAAGACAAAATCAGGTGATAATTTTTAACGCGTTCTAAATAGAGCAAAGAAATTAAAAAAGTACCAACCGTGCCTCGTTAAATGAAATTATCAGACAAATATGGAAATATTTTTGAAGATTTTATCATATAATACACTTAGGGCACCTCACTGTCATTACTAAGTCAAAGAAAACTCGGACAATAATCTGTTGAGCGATTTAAAAAGCTTATAAATTTCATAAAGCCATTTAATATTCATTATTCTAAGTAAAAAATTACCATTTTATTTAATCTTTATTTCCTTCCACACCTTGAAATTAAGAAATAACAATTTATTATTGTTATTTCTTAATTTCGCTACTTCACCAGAAAACTTTTCTTGAGCATCCTCCAACGTAACGCTATCTTGAATGATAAAGGGCAAAGTAGCCGAGGATATTTCAGGTACGGAGCTTGGTTTTGCCATTTTGATGCTTTTTATATATTGTTGTTGGTATGTGAGTTCGTTCAACCCTTTTTACTTAGCAGACTTTTTCAAAATTCACCCCTATTGAAGAGAAATGGTGTGTGAAAATCACAAGGTTTTTCCCTTCCGGAGTAAATAAATCGTTTATGAAAAGGTATATAAGATTTTTTCCACTATTCATGAAAGTCCTTCCTCCCAATTTCGTCCTCCATAATTGATGACGAGGCAAATTCTAAGAACACTCTTCCATCCAAGCGTATGTAGAAACACATTTGGCCAATATTTTATCAGTAAGCTGAAAATTTATCTTCGGTACCAAATAATATATTTGATGAGAAAAAACGATGCAGTATGGGGTTCTTCAAGACGTTTTGGGACGATGGAAATTCTAAATGGCCAACATGTGGCCATTTAAAATTTCGTTAAAATAGTAAGCGGTTACCAGGGCGCCAATGAAAGCGTGGAAAGCTAGGGTATCACTGGCGAGCTGCCGACCTTATCAGAATTGTAATGGTGGATAATATAAAAATGAATGGAACAATAAATACATTTGAAATTGCATTTGAAATTTGCAATAAGCAACTGTACCTAATATTTTTTTTATTTTAAAGGTATATCACCTATATAAAAAAAAAATACGCAAATAGTGTCTGAATATCAATTTCGATACTGGCAGTTACGATATTTTGATTTAAGATCAAGCATTGCGATTATGCAAAAAAATTAAGAAGTACCGTGCATGGACAGTTTAACATGTCGTTAATAAAACGCCAAATTACATGCAATTAAGCTAAGTTAATCAATATCCATTAAGCATAAAAACAGTATCAGGTGACTAGTTAGGTGTTAGTATTATTATGTAATATGACCGCACCCTTTAGACCGAATTAATAATTAGTCAACGTCTATTTTTGCTTGTACACATATTGTTTTTTTTTATTTTAAAGTATATTTATGCGTTGGCAACATTATAGCATGTTAAAAAATCGTAACGGGTAATTCCGTGATGTTTGAATGTTTTGCTATAGGCACGAAAATATTATGCTTGACATTAAATTTGTGGATTACTCGATAAGGTTTACTTATTACGAGAATAACAAACCTGAAACGAAATACACTGCAAGAATTTTTTACTAGTGTTTTAAATATCGAATACAACAGTTCTTTTTTTAACTTAGCAGAACATTCAAAAGCGTTACTTTAAAAAATTACTTCATGTAGTATTCAATACGCTTATGTTCGTATTTAGAACACACGATACCTATGAATGACGAAAGAATGATGAGTGAAGAAAGATTCACGAAACAGATAGGTGTACAAAAATGTGTAAGAACAAGCAGAGAAGACCACGTTACAACTACCTAGATGAAATCGATCGCATACGTCAAGAGTACTCGAAACCGACGAGCATGTATGAAGTTACTAATGAATGTGGAAGCGAAAGGGGTATGTAAGTCTAGAGAGAACTGGCACTATACTCTCACTGCTAACCCCGTTAGGGGCACAGCGTGATGCTATCTATATACGTATGTATGTTAATAAAATTAAAACGCTCTCTTAAACTTCTCTCTTCTTAAACAATCATGTAAATAAACGATAAAAATGTTCGTTACCGCATTCAGCCCCTCGCACAGAACATGGGACCACAGAGAAAAGAGCGCTATTATGCTTTAAATTAATATATTTTTGTGCTAAAGGTCCATAGACTAGTAGCCGCTGACAGTTTGTCAACTACGACGTGGCCGAAGTTCGACAAGTAAAAGCGTCCGCATTAAAGATTAAGTAGCGTATACCTACTGGATAGATTGATATTAGTATTAATAAAACCTTTCACTATAAAGCCAGCCATTAAGTTAACTAGCTTCCATAGATAATTTAAAAGCACTCAGGAACATAACACTTCTAGCTCGTATCCACTTAGTACGTTGCAAATTTAATTGAACTTACAACGTTGGCTCATTCGCACTTTCATTTTTAATATCAAAATATTATTATATAAAAAAAATAAAAAAAATTACCCCACGCCTTCCCACAAGGATCTCCGAAGGGGTAGGCAGAGATGTATAGGTAGAACCAACTGTGCCAATGAGTTCTGAACCTAAGTGCAGTGATTAATCACACCACAAGTTTAACGGCGAATAAAAACATCGAGAAGAAACCTTAGAAGAAATTAAAGGCATATGTAAAGTCGTGCTTGAGTAGGGGTGATAAACTCTACACCTGTCACAATGGCACCCAAAATATATATCTGGCGGAAAGTGGGTGTGTTTCTACTACCTATACACCTCAGCCTACCCCTTCGGGAAACCTTGTGGGGAGGCGTGAGGATGAAGAAATATTATACCTATTGTATTTACATATCATAGTGTTAATAGAAAAACTCTTTTTCATCGCAGCTACATTATGTATACATAAAAAAATATATATCCTCACGCCTTCACACAAGGGTCCCCGAAGGGGTAGGCAGAGGTGTATAGGTACTACCCACACACCCACTTTCCGCCAGAGGTATATTAGGTGGGTAATTTCTTCTCAGACGTATGCAGGTTTCCTCTCAATGTTTTCCTTCACCGTAAAGCTCGTGGTGTGACTAATCACTGTACTTAAGTTCAGAAAAAAACTCATTTTGTACAGTCGGGATTCGAACTTGCGACCTTTGCGTTGCAGGCAACTGCTCGAACCACTCGGCCACCACGGCTTCATATCATTCATCATAAAAAAATAAAAAACAAAAAAGAATTTATTCCTGTTCGGGCGGTGCATTCCGAATTTGAATTCTCAACACCTTCGATTTCTTTGTTTATTCCGAATTGATATTTGCGTAGAGAGAGACCAGTGAATTTGTCATCTGACTGTATTTGTTAGCAGACAACTAAGCAACAAGTGGCAAATGTTGAGGTGCCATCGTTGCCAACTTTACCAACCCCTGGCCAACCTTCCTAGACACTTTTATAGGGCTTGTTAACTGCATTGTAAACACGCGTGACTTTTACGGCGTTGTGTCGACGGGAAATATTTTTTCCGGTCAAAAGAACCTAACAATATCCGAATACTTTATCAAGAAGCCTCTATATCAATAAAGTTTAATATTAGCGGTTGAAACCTACGAAAATAATTATCACTAACAAATTTTATTTTAATTTAATGTGTCACCTATAAAACCATATTTCTTCCAAAAGGATACGAAATCGTTTTACGATTCATTCGTGGTTTAAGTAGTCGCCTACAAATCAAGAGTTTTTCCCAACTTAAGTACAGTAATGTATCACAACCAATACACACGGTTCGCAAACAAACATGCGGTCCTCCTGATGGTAAGCGGTTACCGCCTCCTATGGACGCTTGCAACACCAGTGGTATTGCTCGCGCGCTGCCGGCCCTGCAAGAATCTTTTTGTACATTTATTTAAATCTTAAGATTGCAGAAGGACGTCGTACTCGGAACAGCACGGTATTACTGAATTAAACAAATCTCTTCATTACAGTAGAATGTAATTGAATGTCAAATGAATTAAGCAATCTCTGTTAATCAGTACAAAGAAATGATAGCGGAAATCCGGATCGCGTGCCAATAGCCCAGCCAGAATACGTTGATCCCCGCAAATGAGCCAATTTCACTTCATTTGTCTCCTCACGTTGATGTACACGGAAAATGTAAACAATGAGATTGTGGGGTTTTGTCTGATAAATAATGGAACCCTTAAGTACTCATAATATATCCTCACGCCTTCCCACAAGGGTCCCCGAAGGGGTAGGCAGAGGTGTATAGGTAATACCCACACACCCACTTTCCGCCAGAGGTATATTAGGTGCCAACGTGACAGATGGCGAGTCCATCGCCGTTACTCAAGCACGACTATACATGCGCCTTTTGAATTTCTTCTCAGACGTATGCAGGTTTCCTCTCGATGTTTTCCTTCACCGTAAAGCTCGTGGTGTGACTAATCACTGTACTTAAGTTTGGAAAAACTCATTGGTACAGTCGGGATTCGAACTTGCGACCTTTGCGTCGCAGGCAACTGCTCGAACCACTCGGCCACCACGGCTCTTGGAATGTTTATTTCTGTTTATTTTTGAATATCATATCGATCATCGAGAATAAATTCAAAGGCGTATTCAAAGTCGTGCTTGAGTAACGGCGACGGACTCGCGTCTGTCACGTTTGCACCTAAAATATATCTCTGGTGGAAAGTTGGTGTGTGTGTGTACTACTAACTACCTATACACCTCTGCCTACCCCTTTGGTCCCCCCTCGTGGGAAGGCGTGAGGATATATATAAATACCATAAATCTAAATTTTATATCATCACACCACGAGATTTATGGTGAAGGAAATTTCGAGGGTTTACGTACGTTGTAGAAGAAATTCCAAGATGCGTGTACAGTTAAAAAGTGGCAATGTACTCGCCATTTGTCACGTTTGCAGCTAAATATATCTTCGGTGAGTAGTGGGTACACCTCTGCCTACCCCATCTGAGAATGTTGTGAGAAGGCTTGACAAAAGAAGTGGTATATGGAATAGCCGATTAGGCTACGACGGCATTTAAAAACAATGCCAGCTGATTCATCTCTAGTTAATCATTGTTTCCTTGGTATAATTCTATTGTATCATTCGAAGGGAAATTCGCTCTCAAAAAAACAGCGATAGATTCAAGAGGAAAACCAACATTATGCTGAGTAAGAACCTTTTTGTGACAACAAGACATTACTGTATCTTTTCTTTGTGTTTTCTTCGTATCGTAGATTTGTGTTTTTACAAATAAATTGTTCCTCCTTTCTTTTCGTCTGACCTTCGCAATACACTTTTCATGGACAAGTTACTTACGTTTTACTATTTCACAAGCCACCTGAACCTTTAAAACGTCAGCCTTATAAAATAAGTGAAAGCAAAGTTAGTTTTGAGTAACATTTTGAGCCGTGGTGGCAGAGTGGTTCGAGTAGTCAGTCGTTTGCAAGGCGAAGGTTGCAAGTTTGAATCCCGACTGAGGTGATGAGATGATGAGATGAGTTTTTAGAAATTTGATTGCTTTGAGCTTTACGTTCAAGGAAATATTAAAAGGAATGCTTTTGAGAAGAAGCTCAAATCACTCTCGCCATCTATCACGTTGCAACTAAACATATCTCAGGCGAAATACGAATCACTGCCTACCGATTCGGGAACACTTGTGGTAAGGCGTGAAAAAAATTAAAAATTGTATCTTCTTAATGTTCCTATCTGTCACTGCAAGATTGTCTGCTCTAGAAACTGGATTTTCACAGATATGTTTTAAGACTTTTTCTATGAACTACGACCTCATTTTCACGCGACTTTACCCACCATCTTAAGCTGTAGTTAGTCATATCTTTAGTGTCGAAAAATGTGTCGGAGTTGACCTACTTACTGGGTATCTTCTATATATATCTTAATGACTCTTGGTGTCTTGGTGGATTCACTGTAGAACCCGATGGTTTGAAATGGCGATTTTCTGAGACAAACTAATTGATAGCAAATTTGAACGTGATCGAAACTGAGAGCCAGCAATGGCAATGAATTTCTCCTCTTGCAGAGAATTTATATATGCATGTTATATTTTTCTACCCCTACGTAAAAGGTAACCAATGTTAAAGAAGGAACACGGGAGTTGGTTTCGTCGGTTCTTCCCCTGACAGGTTTTTATTTCTCGGAAACGGTGGTAGCTGTAGTTTAATATTTAATATGTGACGTCATTAAGTATTCCCTGTATCCCTTACGTTGAATAAAAGATTTTCGAATTGATTTGATTAGCTATATTTCAAAATAATTTTAGAATAGGCCCTCCTTTATTATGTATGCAATCTTGCATTTCATTACTAAACTCACTAACTAACTGATGTGGGAAATATACTAGCAAATTTTTATACATGCCGACTTTTCCCATTATTATTGGTTATATGAGAGAAACACATTGGATATTAAACTAGAAGTAAAAGTGAAAAACTAAACCAATTTTATTTCAAGAGCTGAAATGGAAAAGTGGTATACGGAATAAGTTTCGGAGCGCTCCAGTGTGCAGTGCAGTGAATGGGGGCGAACTACAAATTCCAGAATCTATATTCCACGAAGTCTTAAAACTGAAACATTCAATCTAAAGCGCCTCCTGCTTGAGATTGGAGAACCAAGATTCTTTACTGAGAACTATCGTTCTATTTGTGTATTCACAAATTGGTTGGTTTTTCAAGGGCCATCAATAAAACTAAAAGCTTCTATGTACCTATATAATACTTCGAATACCACGATATTATAGATGTGAATGTAAGTTTTTTTGTTACACTTTCACGTAAAAACTACTTAACCGATCATGATGAAACTTTGTACACATATTCTTGGCGGAATTAGAAGTAACATAGGATACTTATTATTGAAAAAAATTTTTTAAGAAAAAAGACGTTTTGCTGAAAATTTTAATGGTGATGGCTTGAATACATAAGCTACTTTTTCGAAATCCACGCGGGCGAAGCTGCGGGCATAAGCTAGTAAATTATAAGTGTGTTAAAATAATTCTGGTGCATTTCAAGAGAATGTAATTTTTAAAACAATATAAACAAAAATGAAATTATAATTAGGTATGCGAAAGTAACCCGGTCTGTTTGCAAGTATTAATTACTCTCTACTTACCACAAAGTTTTACATACATAAAAAACTTGTGTGTTGTCTATTATGTTGAGTATGTCAACCTGCGTTTATTTAAACATGGATGATGTCTCAGTAAATAGGGCACAGTGTAGGGAACCTAATAAAAATATAAATATACATATATAATTGTGAGTTACATTTTTTCTTACCTTATTTCATCTGTCACGTTGATACCTAATATATCTCTGGCGGAAAGTGTTTATTACCTATACACCTCTGCCTACCACTTCGGGGACCCTAGTGGGATGGCGTGAGGATATATTATTATTTTATTTATATTAAAAAAAATACTTTACTTTCTTAATTAAAAAGTTTCTATACTCCAGCATAATATTGTTTTTAATTGGTGAAATATTAATATCGGCTAAGTAGGTTTTGATTTATTCATATTTAATATTTTTTTCAACGTAATCTACCGTTCAGAATAATACTTGTTCAAACGGAGCTAGGTTCTACCACATTGCAGAAGATCACACTGTTTAACTTTGGACTTAAGGTGGAGGTAGTGCTATGACTGCTAGCATAGACAATGTCACTTGAACAGAATCTCCACTCATAACAAAGTCAGGAACACGGGATTGCTACGGTTACCCACGGTTAGTGTCTATAGGCTATGATAAACGTTTACCGTCAGGAATCCATATGTTTTCCGTCGTTGTTTAGAAAAAAATTGGTGGAATTAAAATACATACATACATACATATCATCAAACCAAGTCCCTAACGGGGTAGGCAGAGAGTATAGAGCGCCAGTTCTCTCTAGACTTACATACCTCTTTCGCTTCGTCCACATTCATCAGTCTCTTCATACATGCTCGTCGGTTTCGAGTACTCTTAACGTTCCCGTCCTTGAGAGTCCGATCGATTTGGTCCAGGTAGTTGGAACGTGGCCTTCCTCTGCCTCTTCTTGCACACACTTTTGCTTTGTATATCTGTTTTGTCAATCTTTCTTCACTCATCCTTTCTATGTGTCCAAACCAACGTAACATGCCTTTCTTCATCTTTACAATCACGCCTTCATTTACGCTAGCTGATTTGCGAATTTCTTCATTGCGGATTCGATCTAACATCGTTACGCCGCACATTTTTCGAAGAGATCGCATCTCAACTGCATTCAAGCTATTTTCATACTTCCTCTGACATACCCTGGATTCGCTGCCATTAAAATGATTAAATAAATATATATTCTTACGTAATTCATGTGTAGATAAGATCTTGAACGAATTTTCCTATTATTAAGGACCTATCACGCACTGTCAGGACTCTAACAATATGTCTTTCGGTCGTATTCTTGTGAAAATACCCACATGAATACAGATTTTATCTACAGACGAGTAGTTAGATATCAAAAGAACTAGTATAATAATAACTGAACATTCTTTTTTGTATATTTTTCTAGCAAGAATTTTTTGTTATATTGTCTTGGATAAGGTTTTTTTCTATTTACAAATATATAACACTATTGTATAAAACTTATTAGAGCTTCTTCTAGAACCACTATGACATGCTTTTGTATTTGACAGCTGGCATATATATATATCCTCACGCCTTCTCACAAGGGTGCCCGAAGGGATAGGCAGAGGTGTATATGCAATGGCAGAGGATGGCAAGTCCATCGCATTTACATTATCTTATATTATATACCTCACATACACCTTATATTACGCCCATTCAAGCACTACTATTCATACCCTTTTGAATTGTTTCTCAGACGTACGCAGGTTTCCACTCGATGTTTTCCTTTACGGTAAAGCTCGTGGTGTGACTAATCACTGTACTAGTTTAGAATAACTGATTGGTACAGTCGGGACTTGAACTTGCGCTCTTTGTGTCGCAGGCAACTACTCGAACCACTCGACCAACACGGCTCTTCACTTTTCCAATCAGATTCCATCCGATTTCCAGGATTGATTTTACAAAAATGTTAACAAACATCTGGTAATTGCCCAGAAATCCCTTAAAACACTCAACATTTCCAAGTTGAAAAGCAAATATTACTTCACTTTACCTAATATTCGGTTTCCAAGAAGTTCGAGATGCTTACCTTGTAATTACATCAACATCTTTGTTCGTTATTTGAGCCTATTCAGGCATACTCTCATAACAAAGTATATCTTAAACCCAGGAAAATGTAACGGAAAAAAGCTTTTAAAGCTATCGACACCACTGATGTGATTGATTGATTACAACTACGGGAACTTTGATCTGCGGGCTGAAACTCGCAATACACTCACAACCAAAGATCTTACCAAACAATACCCACTCCGTTTCAATATGAAAGCATTGAAATGTAATTGTGCCCCTTAACGTCTCAAAAGGGTTTAAAGGAATAACATTCAAAGGGACCGCGTCGCCAACTTTGGTCAGAGAATGTATATAGTGTAATTAAAATTTTAGAACCTTACGAGTTGTTAGGAATTCCAAAAATGTCGCTCGACCTCGGGAATTCCCGTTAGCTTAACCTCGGTTTCACTTATATTTCCAGCTCTATTTTGTTCAAAATACGGACACCTTTTAATTGCAGTTTTGAAACAACAACGGGGTCTGTGGAAACTGAGATTTACAATTTGTTTTATCTCTTCGTGTGGTACTATTAGGAACTGACTAAACATTTACTTTAGTAGCATTAAAATGTATTTATGGAGATTTAAGGAGATATTTACCTAACTTATATATTTGGAGATTTAAAAGCGATGCTCATTTATTAATAATTGCAATAAGGAGTTACTATTATTAAAGGCGTACCATACCTCTCATCAAATACTTTAGAGAATACTGTGTATAAGTGTCAACGTTTAGAATACAAACATCTCTTAAATATTGCCATCACAAGGAAAGGCTGGAGACTGGGTAGTTATTAATAAACTCTCTCTGGAGATACCAATGAGGCAGACAACGAGTTTTCATTCGCTCTTATATATACATCTCTAATCATACTATTATTTTCAAAATTTACTTAACAGATGGCTCGCGATGCTTTACTTCACCGCAAAATTAGTTTTTTGTGCCAAATCAGTGTTTTTCGATCGGAAATCTCATTGTTCATATCTATTTGAATACAATTCAGCTTTTCAGAATAGAGTTACGGAACAGAGCATCTGTTATATCGCAAAGCGCCCAACACTCCGTGGCTAGCAAAGCCTGAAACTTGAGTGGTTGTTGAGTAATTTACAGCCGGCAATAGCACGGACACGTCACACTCTCCCGGGCCCAATATTAATACCAAACCAGGATGGATAGATATCCTGCAGAGACTATTCGGTATTATACGCACTGGTGACTTTATCTAGTAACTTTGTACTGTACACGGATATAGCTAAAGTAGATTTTGTCGGTAAAATATAAAATATTTAGAATAATATATATAATATATAATAGAATATTAGAAATATATTTGGTAACCATAATGATAGATGGCGAGTCCACCGTTTCTCAAGTCGACTAGAGGTAAAAGTGGCTTTGAATGACTTCACAAATATGTATGCAGGTTTTTTTACTATGTATAACTATGTGTAATAATGTACTTAAGAATTGTTATAAACAATAAAATTTAACTTTACTTGATTAATTCTTTTCTCGATTCTTCTTAAAACGTATCCTCGAAATAAGGATGCCGTTACACCCTCTGCACGCTCATTCGATTTTTGATTATACATGTACAACGTTGCATGTCTTTCATTTAAGATTAAATCATACGTCAGACCCGTCAAGTCGTAATGAAATCTGGAATTATTTGGGAAAATATTGAACAGAACACATTTTTTTATATACGTAAAGGCGTGTCTCCACAAGTGCCACCTCGTGTAAAATTAGAGCTCTAGAACTCACCAATTTGTGGAACAAACCTCACGAGACACACTTCAATTCCCATTATCTTAATTAAATTATATTTATAATGGATTTTTATTTACGTGTTATTTGTATCGCAGTTAGTCCAGTCTGTAATCAGCCTTATGTATATTTTGTTTGTTGTATTAACGCGATAGTTTTCATAGTAGGTATATAGGTATTTAGATCGCTCAATCATGTTCTTGGTAGTTCCTTTAGTTATTTTGTTTGCGTATTATAAATGTAAGCGTGATACATGACACGTTTGTGTCTGCTGCTATATGCAAAATATATACCACTAGTTTCAAGGAATAGTTGCCAAAAGTAGGCGAAAAAATTCTGTCACATCTACTCTTTGTTATTTCTACTGCCTCTGCTTGGACATTCCAAAAAATTACTCAGGTAATATCCACGTACGCTAGTTTGCCACTCTTGTTGCATAAAAAAATAACCTATCGCTGACAAAATCTCAGAGAAGTCTTTCTTCTGATACAATTATTATTCTCTATTAAAGTGGAAGCTTTAGGTCCATGAAAAATTGTGCAAATCACGGGCTCAAGTAGGCTGGAAATAATAACCTACCGGCGATGTTTCCTTGGCTTGATTGCTTGCCAATTACAAGTGTTACTGGTCTTGATTCAATTAATAACAAAGGGTTCTCGTTTCCTTCAATTGTTGGCATTTGATTAAAACGCCGAGATGTTTGAGAATGGAAACGAATACAGAATATGGATCGAGTGCACAGAATGGAGCACAATTTTATTCCAGTTCGCTCAGAATTAAATTGAAGTGTTCCCGTTTTTTAGTATTTTATTTCGACTCTGCGTGCGGCATACATAAACGGAATGTATCGGATAATGTAACACGTATTAAATGGGATCTTATTTCTTATAATATGTCATAAGTTTCAATGGCTTCCACATGCCATTTTTTCTTGTTCCGATAATATCTCCGTATAAATGCTAAGCTACGACTTCTACATATGTGTGGGTATTACCTATACACCTCTGCCTACCCCTTCGGGGACCCTTGTGGGAAGGCGTGAGGATATATATATATATATATATATACATAGTAATATATTTCACGCTGGAGATATATTTAGGTGACAGCGTGACAGATAGCGAATCCATCGCCTCTTATCAAGCATTACAGAACTTTCAGCGATTAAACTAAAAATAACATAACATTTAAACATTAATTTTTTGTTATTATTAACAACTTGTATTATTTTCTCCAGTTATTTTGTAATGAATTATTGTCCGTGTGTTTTAGACCCGATAAATAACGATGGTACATACATACATACATATCATCACGCCAAGTCCCTAACGGGGTAGGCAGAGAGTATAGAGCGCCAGTTCTCTCTAGACTTACATACCTCTTTCGCTTCGTCCACATTCATCAGTCTCTTCATACATGCTCGTCGGTTTCGAGTACTCTTAACGATGGTTGTGATCAGAATATGCGATGGCAGGGGAAATCTAAGAATTTTATTATTATTGCTCGGATAATTATTTCTTTCTCTAATATTTCTTGTCGCTGCTCTCAACCAAATTGTTACGTCCTACTAATTAACGCGAAAGTTTGAGAGAGTGTAGGGATGTTTGTTGCCCAATCATGCAAGAACAGCTAAATGGATCAAATTCCCCGTAATATTAGCTAATTTTGCGCAGACGAAACCGCAGGGTACGGCTAGTATATCTATAAATGTACTATGACTGTCTGTCTCTGAATATAGTAGTATAATCCAATCTATATTTATGAATCTTCAGAGTGTAATATTATAAGATGCGAGATGAGCAATAAAGCATGATAAAAGAGATCTTATGATTTACGAAGTACGTGACAGAGAAGTAATGGTATACGAGTACAGACTTACTTTAGGAACGAGAAATTTCAACGGTCTCTTAGTAACCAGGCTACAAAAATAATCGTGCTAGAATTACCATCCGAAGGAAGAATGCAAAGTTCAGCTTTATATTATACCAGAATAATATGTGTATAATATACACATATATATTATTTTTAAGATATATCTGTATATTGTCTTTGAAATATATAAAATAAGTAAAAACATATTTTAAGGTAATAGATAAAGGTCTTATAATATTCAATTCAAAAGCGCGACTTTACGTCAAAGGTCGGAAACAAAATCTCTTTGTTCAGGGTTCCGACGTAAGGAAGTTAACAACTTAGACACGGAAACTTCACTCTGAAAACTTGTTTCGGCCATAAATCATCAAACTCACCTCGTGAATTTTGTATTCACATACTCATTATAATGTGTGTAATAAATAGTATATAGTTGTTTGGGAAAACAAATTTACATCTCCTGTGAATTTTATGGAATATTGTTGTATTTGTTTATTTAGATACGATTGTGATTTTGAGTCTTAGCGGTAGTGATATTTTTTTAGTGTATGGCATTTTTCGCAATATTTTCATATTTATTCTGACATTTGGGGTGTAGACAAATCTAAAAATCTGCCCGCTGTTCTTGAGTTAAAAATTATGTAATTAAACCGATTTTATACATATACTCACGCATTCCCACAATGGTTCCCGTAGGGGTAAGGAGAGATGTATAGGTAATACTCACACACCCACTTTCCACCAATGATATATATTATGAGCCAACGTGACAGATAGCGAGTCCATCGCCGTAACCCAAGCACGACTATACATAGCCTTTGAATTTTATCTCAAACTTGTATAGATTGCCCCTCAATGTTTTTGTTCACCGTAAAGCTCGTGGTGTTACTAATCACTGTACTTAAGTTGAGATAAACCCATTGGTACAGTCGGGATTCGAACTTGCAAACTTTGTGTTGTATATTATAAATTTAAAGATTACAGGTTATATGTATCTTCTTCACGCAATCTGACGACAAAGGTCCCGAAGTAGCTGTGTTGCGGTGCTCTCATTTCGCTGGAGATATATTTAGATGCCCTCGTGACAGATGGCGAGTCCATCGCCGTTTCTCAACTACGACGTCTTTGAATTTCTTGTCAAACATATATATATATATATATATATATGTACGAAGCGAATATAGACGAAGCGAAAGAGTTATGTAAGTTTAGAGAGAACTGGCGCTTATACCGTCTGCCTACCCCGGTAAGGACTTTGTGTGGTATGATAGGTATAGGGTTTTACAAGCAATGTAATTTTATCCTGTATATCCAAGTACCTTCTCTACATAACTGGATTTTACCCGAATGTTAACAATAAAGTTACCAAACTCTATTGATAACAAGTTCTAACTCGTTACTACAAAGCCTGATTGTTTTCGTGCCGGAAGTGTTCCTATTAAACACCATTTATTCATTTTGAAGTAATTTCTAATAACTTTAAATCTTTGAACGAGGCAAATTATGTGATAAAACAAAGCATATCAGCATTAAAGCCTATATCTGACTTACGTTTAAGCCTCCAGCTTTATAATGGCTCATTCTTATTAATTCATGCCTACCTCTGCCTACTCCGATCATGATCGGAGTAGGCAGAGGTGAATGAGAAAGAGAAATTACCCTCACTTCTCAAGGAAGCCTGGGTTACGTGAATAAGGGCATATTAACATTATACATGAATTTCGTCTAAGCCAAGGTAAGGTAAGTTTACTCAAGGGTTTTTTTCGATGACCAACTTATATTAAACAAGGAATTGAACATGGATACCCACGGAGAGAGGTTACATAAGCCACACAGTCATACACGCTTTAAGAATTCGATAAATTCCTATCATTCTAGCTTTACCGACATAACTGACTACAATAGTTTCAGTCTATCCCATGAACACTTGTCAAACTTATTTTTTACCTAAACCTCTGTAGTCAAGTTATCTATTTCCGGATTAAACTAGTAGATAAAGCCAAGGTAAGCTTGTGGGAGTATTAAGAAGTTGTAACAAATCTATCACTACCCACATAATATATCACGCATGCCTGAAAAGGAGCCAAACTTGGCCTGAAGTGTTTTGAAGATAAGAGGATATAATAATAATATAATATAACCTCACGCCTTCCCACAAGGGTCCCCGAAGGGGTAGGCAGAGGTGTATAGGTAATACCCACACACCCACTTTCCGCCAGAGGTATATTAGGTGCTAACGTGACAGATGGCGAGCCCATCTTCGGGTACTCTTATAGGTATGTTTAAATACATGAACAGATTCAACAATAAAGTCAATAAATTTGCAATGAAATATCGTTTGTAAACGATATACGACAATTTGCTAGCTGTTTGCGCGAATAAATTAAGCTTTGCATTTGTTATAACGCCAGGGACCAATACAAAGGACTTGGGGATATTGACTTTGCAATGTTTGTAGAAGATATACTAATATACATAGTTACATAGCTATCTATATTATATATGTTACAGTGAATGGGTAAGCTTGATAATATATATGAAAGAGGTGTGTAAGTCTAGAGAAAACTAACGCTTTATACTCTCTGCCTACCCCGTCAGGGACTCGGCGTAATGATATGATGATGATGATGATGATTATATATAGATATATATAGATATATCTATATATAATCATCATCTATATATATCTCATCATATATCATCTATATATATCTCATCATATATCATCTATATATATATATATATATATATATATATATATCTTAATTAATTAATTTATTATTAATATCTTAATATCTTAAAACGTATTAATTTTACTTACAATCTTGATTTTGAAGGGACTTTTCTAAACACTCGGCTTCCACACGGCTCTTACATTCAATAACAACATATTTATATTGAAGAATTAATTATATAATAATATATATATCATCACGCCTTCCCACAAGGGGCCTCGATGGGGTAGGCAGAGGTGTATGGATAATACCCACACACCCACTTTCCGCCAGAGGTATATTAGGTGCTAACGTGACAGATGGCGAGACCATAGCCGTTACTCAAGCACGACTATACATACGCCTTTGAATTTCTTCTCAGACGTATGCAGGTTTCCTCATGCTGTTTTCCTCCACCGTAAAGCTCGCGTTGTGACTAATCACTGTACTTAAGTTCAGAAAAACTTATTGGTACAGTCGGGATTCGAACTTGCGATCTTTGTGTCGCAGGCAACTGCTCGAACCACTCGGCCAACACGGCTCTCTTACTTAAAAAATAGATTACACCAAAAAATAAACATTTCATATACTCAGGGAATATTTTAATCACCAGCTCCACGCTAAAGGAAAGCATTGCGAACTAGCCTGCGTACGTTTGAGAAGAAATTAAAGGACGTATCGTACATAAACTCAGTCGTTTTTTGACTAATCGAGATGAACTTTCCATCTGTCAAGTTGGTATGTAAATAAATATGCAGCTAGCGTTTGGGGACCCGTGAAGAAAGAAGAATATACATATTCACTTGTAACACATAACCTTACTCCTAGCGCAGTAGGTCAAAAAATCTAGGCAGCTTAAATACAACAAATATAAAAAATCTAACAGCGAAGTCTTTTTCATTTATTTCTATCTAGCAACGACGAGTTTCATCCGTATTACAAAAATAACAAATGAGCGTCGGCAGACGACGTTACATAGAAAATCCGTCTTATCAGTCGCCCCGAGCCTGCTATATATGTTACGTATATTATAACACGATACACCCCACAGACGTACGATAAAATAGTCCGACGTTTCTCGGCAGAAATATAGTCGCGGAGAAAATTGACGTGACAGATAGTTGAATTGTCATATACAACCTGATTAAGATACGAAGGGTTGCATAAAAAATACGTCATAAAATCACCTCTTTCTTGGTATTAATAAAAATCCGTTTTATTTATTTTGTATTTACGTGTAATATATTATCCAAAGCTTTCTTACTTAGCGACACGTATATCATTTGCAATTTTCCGTTTAGAAATTAGTTTGAAATAATTAATTATATAGGAGTATACGATTCATGAAATAAAGAGATAATAGAGAGGAGTTCACCAGTTCTCTTTAGACTTACAGATCTCTTTCGCTTCATCTCGAAGAGTAAGCAGGTGGAAATAATGCTCAGCATTGCTAAACAACTTTGAGAAAAGCTGCCTGCCTTCTTGGTACCCTTCTGTGTGTGCAAATTTATTTTATTTGTGAAAATGTACAGAGAGAAATGTATAATACTATTATAGCCATATTATAGTCATAAAACGTACATTAAATTGGTGCTAATTATTGGAAATGTGGAAAACGAAAACGCTACCTTAATCCATTTGAAATTAGCAATGTATGCACCCGAGTTAGGCCGGGTGATTGCTATTATATATAATAAATTGGAGATACGGTAAAAGAGATTATGTAAATAAATAGTACTTGACATTTAAGTCTGTATATTTATTTACTGTGCCTATTAGAAACGATAAGATTAACGACGTACTTAAAGATCCTCAAGAACAGAAAGTTATGATGTTCAGAGATACGAAGTGAGTAATGAGTTTTCTTGGGAATGACAACGAAGGAGCAAAGTACGATCCAAATTATCAAGTTATTTGATGATTTCAATATTGAATATACTTGTAACATGGTTTGAACGCTTAGAAACAATGAGAGAAGAATTATTGACGAAGCTGATGTACAATATTATAGTGTAAAAATCGGAATTCAAGACAATTCCAAATTCTTTTTCTTTTATTTTAATAACGAAATATTCAAAGATTTGTAATGTGATCATAGGCACACATTTTTGTGCGTTTAAATCGCAAACGCTGGGTAAACCTTACGAGATAGATCAAATGAATGTACTACGGAGTAGTATATCTTCAAATGATCGATATAAAAGTCCGCGATTGTATTTAATTATCTCTAAAGGATATACCACCATAACCATTTTTATCCTTTACATTATTATTAGTATCAATATTGCACCCGTGTGATGCCGGGGCGGGCAGCTAGTAGTGTATAAAAAAGAGGCAGATAACAACTACCTAGATCAATTTAATTGTAATGTACAATCCAAATAAAGAAAGCATTCATTCCAGTCTTTCCCTGTTCTCAAAATGGACTTTTCCATTTTGTATACCCGTTAATATTTATGTACTGAAAAAAAATTCATAAGTGAAAGAGTTTAAATTACAAAATAAAAATTACAAGCTTACAAAATGTTACATCTTATTATAGTATAAGTGCACATATAATTTTCAAGAGAAACCAAGAACCAACATACTATACCAAGAAGTCAAGGAGGTATGAAATTCAATGATTGAATTTCCAAGCTGTATGACAAACAGAGCCTTTGTACAACTATTCAAATAACCTCGAGATAGTGACAGTACTCCCGCAATCGAGTCACGTTTGACATCGTTGACTGGTTTATTAACAACGTTACTGCATTTGTTTTGTTTAATTACAACTGACGGTTATTTATTTACGCATTCTGTTGGTATATATATTTATTTAGTGTAATTCGTTTGTATTTTGCAGAATTTTATTATGATTGTGGCAGTACATACTAGCTGCGTACTATTTTGTATATAACATTTAGGTGGCATAGAAGAATATGGTAAAATTACAATGTCTTAGGTATGATTACGCGTTGCTGAACTTTTTACGGATAAAGTTATTAAGGTATAGTATAAATAAGGTACGAACTGATGTCGCATCTACCAGCACAGCCATTCCATATTCTGGGAACTAATAATCGCAGGAGCACGCTATGCTGAAGATTAAATATTTGGCTCCAACTGTCTATTAGGTTCTGCCCCAGTCAGGCCACACCAAATGTAAACAGGAGAAAAAAGTATACAACATCTTAATTAAATTAAATAGAAGCCGTGGTGGCCGAGTGGGTCGAGTAGTTAAGCTCGAATCCCAACTCTACCAATAAGTTTTTCTGAATTTAAGTACAGTGATTAGTCACACCACTAGCTTAACGGTGAAGGAAAACATCGATAGGAAACCTACATACGTCTGAGAACTAATTCAAAGGCGTATGTATAGTCAGGCTTGAGTAACGGCGATGGACTCGCCATCTGTCACGTTGGGACCTAAAATATAACTCTGGCGGACAGTGGGTGTGTGGGTATTACTTATATACATCTGCCTAGCCCTTGGGGGACCCTTGTGTGAATGTGTGAGGATAAAATTGAACCTTCAAAATCGATTAAAGGTATAATGGAATAAAGACGTAATCGGTCTCAAAGTCAAAAGCGACTCCAATAACGGTCACTCCACATCGGGAGCTGAAGTGCGAAGGGGTAAATTGCAGATGTCAAAGGGAATACAAAGTTAGAAACAAAGGTTGTAATTGTGAAGCACGTGGACGATTGCGGCACTGTATTGCTGGTAACTGGGATGCTCGCTGGGTGATTCAAAGTCGAATGACTGACCGTAAATTGTACGTATTGTTCAAACAGTAATTGAAACGTGGACGTCACTAGTTTTGGTGGTAAAATCCATATATTTTGATGTATTCTCTCAACTGAGAGAACTGGCGCTATACTGTCCCTATTAACTTGATGTTTTCCAGAGCATAATTATATCAAGATAAGATTGATAGCTGAGCGATAGTAGTAGTATCCTCACGCCTTCTCACAAGGATCCCCGAAGGGTAGGCAGAGGTGTATAGGTAATACACATACACCCACTTTCCGCCAGAGATATATTTTAGGTGCCAACGTGGCAGATGGTGAGCCCATCGCCGTTACTGAAGCACGACTATACATACGCCTTTGAATTGCTTTTCAGACGTATGCGGGTATCCTCTCGATGTTTTCGTTCCCCGTAAAGCTCGTGGTGTGACTAATCACTGTACTTAACTTCAGAAAAACTCATTGGTACAGACGGGAGGGATTCGAACTTGCAATCTTTGTATTGCAGGCAACTAACTACTCGAACCACTCGGCCACCACAGCTAAGCGACAGTATATTTATATATATAAAAGTTACCTACTTCTTCACTGCTTCCAATAATGATCCCTGATAGAATAGGCAGAGCTAAAGAACACAATTTTTGCTTGAGATATATGAAGCTGTCAACGCGACAGTATGTATTTAAGTTCGGAAAATATTCTTTTACAGTCGCAGTTGTACTTACTTGCCATCTTTGCGTTGCAGGCTAGAACTCAAATCACACGGCCATAATGCCGTAATGTTTGTAATCAAAATACGTGCTGCGATAACCGTTTCCATTTCATTAAAAAGACGTGTAAAATATTTCTATATATGAATAGGTACTGGGTCCTCATAAAAAATATCTTTACTTTGTCGTCATTTAGATCTCATCTCTATAAGTTTTATTTTATGGACCATAAGCCAACTAGGTCTTCAAAAGATTGAAGAAATCTTCATGAATTGAGCAATAAAACCGAATTAATATGACAGAAGTTCAGTCATAAAACATACATTAAATTCTTATGATGAAATGCAAAAGATAACAATAAGATATTTAGGTATCCCTGTACCTACAGATGTGATGCTACTGCATCGCTATAATACTTTATAGCCAGTCTTAAAACTACGTTTGTTGAAATGAGTAGTAGTATTTTTATCAGGCGCTTTATCTTGTTTTAATATGGTTTAGATACATCCTGTATTGTAGCTAAACCAGAACCAGACTCAGAGATAAAATATCCAGATATATTATGTAATCGGGATTTGCACAGTGAACAGTGATTTTGTATATTACATTTTGCATATTTTGTAAGAAACAAAATTACCATAGATACATTGTACATTATACATTTCTATTGAGGGGATACTCATAGCACATTTCGTTCATTCTTGTGTCTGTACACATGAATCAAGAGACCAATGAATGTGAATGAAGCGGAATAGGTCTGTAGGTTTAGCGAGAACTCGCCTATGCCCTAGGTTCAGACCTACAAGTTTTAAAGGATTTGTTGCAATTTTTTTCATAATGATACCAATCCGATCTCGACTGGAATTTAAACTGCTACTTAGCGAATAAGGGAATATAGAACGACACCGACATTTCATCGTCGAGAATGAAAACCCCCAGTCATAATATAGCGATATTAAACCCAAGCAATAAATAACACACAGTCGATATTTGAGTGTATTCAAATACAATGTTACATCGGAGCCGGAAAAGATTTCTTAGAGAGACTTAATGTATTAAGAAATAAGGTTCAGAGTTGTATTACGAATTGTTCACGAAGACTAATTCTCGGCTCAGTAAGACGTGGTTTTTTCAAACACGATTGGTATACGTTTGAAGCTAAAGTCCAGGCTTAGACCCTGAGTCGTGGTCAGTAAATTATTTACATTACAATTGATTCTTCTTCTTTTTCTGAATGTGCCACTCCATTACTGGAGGTTGGCTGTTAGCTCGGAACGCAATTAATTAACTGAGGCAAAACCATTTGCGATAAAGCTATGTCAAAGTTATTGAACCGACTACCTGCACTTACTGGTACAGTTAGTACCGTTCTGAGACCAATCCTTGCTATTTCAGACTTGTATAACTTAATTTCTTCCAGCAAGGAGAATACTGAGATATAATAATAACAATAAATAGTAAATAATGTGTACGTGTCAACGCGACAGGCAATAATAAAACTTCCCGTGACAATTACACCCAAATTGTTCCAGTCTCCAACTATACAGATCTTGTACAATGGGCACTAGATAAAGATATACTTACACATGTAACTTGATATTTTATAAACAGGAAATCGAAGACAAAATTAATTTATATATATCTTGTATATTTATTTATTATTGTATATACATATATATATATATACCTAGCCGTGGTGGCCGAGTGGTTCGAGCAGTTGCCTGCGACGCAAAAGGTCGCCAGTTCGAATCCCAACTGTACCAATGAGTTTTTCTGAACTTAAGTACAGTGATTAGTCACACCACGAGCTTTACGGTGAAGGAAAACATCGTGAGGAAACCTGCATACGTCTGAGAAGAAATTCAAAGGCGTATGTTAATCGTGCTTGAGTAACGGCGATGGACTCGCCATCTGTCACGTTGGCACCTAATATACCTCTGGCGGAAAGTGGGTGTGTGGGTATTACCTATACACCTCTGCCTACCCCTTCGGGGACCCTTGTGGGAAGGCGTGAGGATATATTATTATTATTATATATACCTAACTTAGAATTTAACTTTAGACCAGAGAATACTTAGAGAGTCTTTACAGATTTCGTCGCGATCTTTTGTTTCACCGTAAAGCTTTTTGATGCGTGACCAAGTAACTGTATGTATTTAGATATGCTTAGGTCGGTGAAATCTTTAATACTAGCTCATTATCGATTCGATTGACTTTATGTGAGCCCATCATATTATCTATTTTTATTACATACATTCTACTTCACATACCTAAATAAAACGTCCCACTTCAAATGGAGAACTGTTAATACTGAATTTATTCGACACTTCTGTGCGTGAAGGTTTCAGAAACTCTTTGAAATTATACCTATAAGGCAGTTCTAAGACTGATATTTGTACGTGGGAAAGCCGAGGCAGTGTTAAGGGGTCAATTTGTATTCTGTACGGATTATGCTGGTATGTACAGAGCCCCATAGTAATAATAACTCAAGTGAATTACTGGATACGACCTATTTTGTTAGCCCACCAGTAACTGCGGTGCTCTGCTGAATATTCTAGTGAAGGTAGCACATTCCGTTTATTTATGTCTGTGTTCAAGTTACGTGTCTCGTCCTACTAAGATTGAGGTCTGCTGGTGTGATTGGTTTCACGCGTGTTTGATATATATATATATATCAATATATATCAATATATATATATATATATATTAGGTGCCAACGTGACAGATGGCGAGTCCATCGCTGTTACTCGAGCTCGACTATATATACGGCTTTGAATTTCTTCACTGTCGTATGCAGGTTTCCTCTCGATGTTTTCATTCACTGTAAAGCTCGTGGTGTGACTAATCACTGTACTTAAGTTCAGAAAAAATAATTGGTACAGTACCAGAGTAAGTAGAGCACCAGTTCTTTCTAGATTGCTCTAGTTAACGACATCCGCATACCTATATCAATGATATAAATAATTTAATAATAAGCTTTAAAATACACATAAAATCATGGCTCGCAAACTGCAGATCAATTAAACTGTGATTTGACAATGAATTAAGTAGTCTCAATTACAAACACAGTTACTGCAATTTGCTTACGGCTGGGGTTTGAACAAAATGACCGTTCCTTGGACTACCCTCCTTACTTACTAATGGCTGAATGAATATTTAAAAAGTTCGACTAGCAACAATGGGATCCGAACTCGCAAACAAAATATAAATACAATCCCTTTGTAAACGTTCACCGAAGATATTCTGAAATCTGAAGTTCGCCTGTTGTTATGATGAAAATTTTAATTACGCTATTTCAAGATATAAGTTGTTGGAGCGCACGCCTCGCTTTGTGCTACGAAAAAGCAATTAAAGTCTGCATTCGAACTGAGTAAACAGCTACTAGTAGAATACATTTGCGGTAATTGTTTTGCACGACGAATTTCAATTGAAACAGGTGATATCTTAGGGATGTTTATACTTACTCTCCATAAATGTAGATAAACATCTTATTTTATAACATCTTTTTATTTGATTATATGGCAATATTTTTTTATACAGCAGTAAGCAAGCAACACAGAGAACTAAGCGTTTGCCGATGGATGCGGCGACGTCTTTCAAATTCATGAAATTGCAATACCACGATTGCAAGAGATGTCCCTAAAGACTATCTGCTTTCCCGGATGCTATGCGATAGATAAAATAAACATGGAAAATAGCGTTCGCATTATGAACGAAAGCTATTTTGAGATAGAATCCTGATTCAAAATCCCTTTGCCAAAATACTGCTATTTCGCCAATGCAATGTGGTGTATTTACCTGCAGTGGCATTTTAAAGGACACAAATACATTTATCAGGAGTGTCGCGCGCGCTTTAGTAACGATTTTTGTTCTTAATTTAGGTGACATTTCGCTACTTTCCATAGCGTTGGGAAGTAATGCTTTTGTCGTGCATACTTTATGTATAACTAACTATTGTAACTATTATGGAAAAATCTCCATATGTTTGTAATTAATTTTAGGATTCCGGAGTAAACTATGAACCACTATAGTTTCGCCATGTCCGTCTGTCTGTTCGCCAATCCGTCCGTAGGTTAGTTCAGAAGGTAATACAGAGGTTCATACAGAGCTGTAATTTGATACGGTAGTACCTATTAACAGGGCCGAAAAAGTTGTAAAATAAAATCTGGAAATATTTTTTCGGGTTCATCCCACGTAATCCACTCATCCACACACATAAATATTTTGCCCGTTGGAAAATGATTTTTCGCCATTCCAGTTGTGTGGGTACAACGTTAGATATCTTATTCAAAATAGTAGTGGTATGTCTCAAGGTCTTAAATCACTATATCTGATATTGATTTGAGTGATTTGACCAACGAATTTAAATGCTATTAATAATAATAGCATTTCTACGCAATATTACGCAATTCATTGCGTAGTTTAAAAGATCTAAGAGTACAGAAAGCGGGATGCTGTTTTATACAATGACGACCGTCTGGTCTAGCGGTTAGAGCTCCTGACTGCGAAACTTGAGGTCGCGGGTTCGAATCCCGCTGAGGGCAGATATTTGTGTGATGAACACGAATATGTGTACCTTAGTCTTGGATGTCCTATGTATTCAAGTATATAAGTAATCTATATAAGTAGATTAAAGTAAAAGTAAAGTATCTATATAAGTAAATATATCGTTGTCTAGTTACCATAACACAAGCTTTGCTTGATTTGGGACTAGGTGAATTTGTGTGGAATTTTCCCAGGTATTTATTATTATTTATAATGTAAAGAAGTAAAAAAATATAAGCCAGTGAACTATCTGTGGTCACTGCGCTCTGATTCTAGAGCACTCTCTAGATTCTAGATAACAAGCAACCACTAAAGCTCGCTTAACCATTAGTAGCTCTGATCTAATACTACACAAATTAGTTTATCTCTAGGCAGACATTAAGATTGCAATCAAATTAGTGTTAGTATATTACAGCTATGGAGAGAGCTATGCTCGGAGTCTCTCTGAAGGATAAGATTCGCAACGAATACATCCGACAGAGAACCAAAGTTATCGACATAGCTCAAAGAATTAGCAAGCTGAAGTGGCAGTGGGCCGGCCATATCTCGCGAAGAACCGACAACCGCTGGGGTAAACGTGTTCTTCAGTGGAGACCTCGACTAGGCAAACGTAGTGTAGGACGCCCTCCGACCAGGTGGGATGACGATTTGCGAAGGACTGGTGGCAGATGCTGGATGCGGCAAGCTGAAGACAGGGCGCTATGGCGCTCATTAGGGAAGGCCTATGTCCAGCAGTGGGCAGCAGCACTAGAGTGGGCTGATGATGATGATGATGATATTACAGCTTACTCTGTGCCTATCCCGCTAGGTACTCAGTTTGATGATATATATGCATGTATATGTACTATATATCTGAGAAGCAATTCAAAGGCGTATGTATAGTCATGCTTGAGCACCTAAAATATATCTCTGGCGGAAAGCCTATACACCTCTGCCTATCCCTTCGGGGACCCTTATAGGAGGGCGTGAGGATTTATATGTACTATATAATAATACAGCTCGTTAGGTGTAATAATCAACTCTGTTATTTTTACACCCGAAATAACGAGCGGGCTTGGTGAAAGTATATTTATTTTAATATAATTTTTCGTCGTTCGTCTTAGATCTAACAGCTGTGTCGATTAGCCTTCAAAAATAGATTAATAACATATTAGTGATATATAGAAACCTAATTTTATCATTTAATCGTAGTGGCTGTCGCTTTAGTTGTCACTTGCAAAAGGTTCAAACAGCCGGGGGTTTCGGCCGTGGTTCAATGTATGAGACAGCTACATTCATAACATATCTATAATTAATACAAATCAAATAAAAAAGATTTCATTCAACGAAAGGTACACAGAGAACACATGTTGAACGTCACACACTAAATAAAAACTATAGTTACGCCCGTTTTCAAAAATACGCCTGTCAGAAGAGGAAGCGGTGGAAAAATCAAATGTCATTATTAGATAATGTCATATAGAAATCCTAATTTAATTTGTTTAACTAAATTATAATAATTTAACACGAAGACGTAGTTACAAAGAATATTTGTACAGAGTTAATATACAAAATGAACGAACAGGAAAACAAAAACAAGGGAGTCGTTATTTTAATAAACAGTGAATTAATCTTGTACAATGAAGTGCTTCACGAAAGCAGTAGAAAAAGTGTAAAAAGACTTCGCTTTTAAGATTTGGAGATCGTAAACCGACGAAGAGTGGATTGGTTTCACAGAGGCTGCCTTCGGAGCGGCTTTGTACATGCAATTATTTAGAAAAGGATTGTATGTAAACGAAACGCGTGTATATTATTGAGAATCAGTACCTATGGCTTATAAAAGAGATATTTTCTTTTCTGAGTCTATTTAGCTAGATATTTGTAACATTACACATATAATGTCGTCTTCCCACAAGGGTCCCCACAGGGTAGACGAAGATGTAATATTACCTTCCTTTTAGTTGAAAAGCACTTGAAATCACAAGCGACTAGATATTACCATAAAGCCTCGCTACAGCAATACAAGGAAAGTTAAAACTTACTCTAGTTGAATGGCAGTTCTTTTATTCCATCCTGTTCCGGTGACGGAATCCTCAGGAGTGCCGCTCGGGCTCAACATTTCTTTATAACATTTGCACCTGTATTTATAATGTTCAAGACCTCATTTTGAGTTTCTTCAACATTCCTATTCTTTTTTGTGTAACATGTAATATTTTATAATGTTTGAAACATTATCGTACACCAATTAGCTAAAAATGTAATTACTCAAAAAAAGAGCCGTGGTGGCCGAGTGGTTCGAGTAGTTGCCTACGACACAAAGACTGTAAGTTAGAACCACGCCTGAACCAATGTAATTACAGTGATTATCACAACGCAAGCTTAACGGTGAAAGCAAACATCGATAAGAAATTGAAAGAAGTGTGTATCATTTATATGCTTAGTCTAGATGAGTATAAGTATATATATATATATTAATATCGTATGTTTGTATAGTCGTCCTTAACAAACGGCCATGGACTTACCATCTGGCAAGTGTGTAGGTCCTAAACACCTCTGCCTACCAGTGTCCTGGCTGGTGATTCTTGTAGACGTGAAGATATATTTACGAAACCTGTTCAGCAATGAATCCGTATTAACAAAAGGTTATATTTTAGTACCGCTACTGAATCGGGTGTTGATAAGCAAAGGATACGTGCCATATTTATTGTAATGTGCGATACAGAAATGGGTCAGCGTTAATATTACCTTTCACAACACCGTGGCACGGGTAAATATTACAAATACATTAAACTTTATAGTCGTTATAACAAAACCATTTATAACTCAAGAACGGATGGACCGATTCTGATGATCTCAGATTTGTTGGATTCAAGTGATCTGAGGATCGCAGAATAACTATAGGACTGATTAAGGTAAAAACTATCAATTCATTCTTTTTAATCAATTCAATTACCAATACTTTTACTTTTTCTTTGGCAGTACGATTTTCGCCGGGTCAGCTAGTTAAATTAAAGCAAAAATGGTAATATATATTGGAAAGGTAATCCACTTTTTCATCCTCTAATGAATTTGCTAAATGTGCTGAAACTCTGTTAAAAATACTTTACATTCAACTCAAGTCTCGAGGACGTTACGATATCATGTTTTCAATTAAAACGTACCTCGCATCTTTAATGAAGAAAATAATGACCTTATTGTCAACGTAAAACAGGGTATGTATCATGTCATAAGGCATAATAATTTAAGGTTGTACAGTCACCTTAATAAAATGTATTCGGCGAGCAGAATAAAATTACTTCGCGTGATATTTTGTTTAGGGACGAATGCACAGAATTCTGAAAGCACGTTCCTTCGTCTCATTGAATGGATGGAAAATTGTATTATATTTCGGTTTGATACGAGTGATTCGGCCGAAGAGTTAATAAGGAAATTGATGGACTTAGAAGTTCGAAGGCTTTCACGCAAAACAAACTGTAACTAAGTTTATATTGAAAATATTGGCCGTGAAAATAAAATGATAGAATTTTTATTTTGTTCATAATTATTTTGCTTATAAAATTTAAGTACTTAAGTATGTTCATAAACGATAGAGTATAATATTCAATTATTCAATTTAATTTCTTATTTTAATTTAAAATTAAAATTAAATTCAAATATTCAATGTCGTTTTCTCATTTTTCATTTATGTTTAACCAAAGAAAATACCCGAATTATCGTCCCACAACGGGATAGGGTAAAGGGTAGGCAGAGGTGCACCGGGAAATCACCTACGTCACAAATATTGTTTCGACTGCATCAATAGTTTTATTCTGAACTTAAGTACAATGATTAGTCACACCACGAACTTTAGGGTAAAGGAAAACATCGAACCTGAATACGCTGAAGCAATTCAAAGGCGTATGTATAGTCGTGCTTGAGTAACGTCGATGAACTCGCCATCTGTCACTTTGGCACATAAAATATATCTCTGGCGGAAAGTGGGTGTGTGGGTATTACCTATTATATACATCTTTGCTTACCTCTTCACGCCTTCCCAAAAGGGGGGACCCTTTTGGGAAGGCGTGAAGATATAAAATATAGCATCTCAAATAAAATCAATTACTATGTACTTTTCTCGTAACAAGTAATGTATAAAATAATAATATGCATATCTATTCATTGTTAAGTGTACTCCAGGTAGAAGAAAGAGAAAGGACAATTTGAATTTATGTATCATTTAATTTGCATCAGGAGGCAATTTACCAACACAATGCAGGTTTTAATTTGTTCTTCTTAATTAGCACGACAATTAGTCAGACCGTTTTATATATGCGTTGTAATTGGTCATGTACAAAAGCACCACATGGGGAGAGTAGTTAGCCATTCCATACACACATACCTCTTTCGTTTCATCAACATTCATCAGTCTTCGTACATGTTCGCTGGATTCGAATACTCTTGATGTTTTTTGAATTGTCATTGAATGTTAGATTTTTATAATTTACATCTTTATAATAATTATTATTATAGTAGTTGTGTATCTGCAATTTCACCCGCATTAGTCAAATTTTTCCCATATATAAAGTTAAGTATTTATAATTAGGCCGTAAGACTACACAATGGATAACTACATTAAAATACATTAAGAATAAAAAAACTGTTCTCACCTAAGTGTGATTTGTATTTGATGGGAGCCCTGGTTGTCAGGTAAAGTAAGTGATCCAATGCATAGTGAAGATCGCAGATTGCAGCAAACCCCACAGTGATTTATCACACAGTGAGCTTAACGTTTAACGTCTTAGCGTAACTTGCATTCGTTTGCAAAGGTATTAAAAAATGTGCGTAAAGCACTGTCTCTATATCGCCTCCAAAACGAGAAACTTATCGGGCACTAGTCACTTGTAAGAAATATGTAAGCCAGTGCTGCATGATAAAAAATAGACCTATAAATACACTATGGCAAAGCAAAACCCTATAAAAATATAAGGCAAAATTTTCAACTACATTCACAATAAAATTGTGACGTTGAACGAACCACACAACAATGGCTGCTTTGCGTGCTACCAATATTGGCCGAGATCAATACTGGGAGAACTCTATTATAAGAACGAGAATGTAAATAGGCTATTTGTCACTTGCAACCGGATTTGCTGCGGAGACGATTAAGTGGGGCCATTACTGATCGTTGCGAGCAGAAGTTTGTATTGCGCATTTTGTTCGAATCTTAGAGTAATTTTTTTAAAACACTTAAAGGTTGTCTACTAATAATACTTTATTCTAAAAAAAAATTTCTAAAAATACATATCTAATTTAATTTGTAAGTATGAGTATAGACTTTCCCAAAAGGTTCCCGATTGACACTTTTTCCGGGAAATATATTTATGTGCCGACGTGGCAGTTGGAAAATTCGTCGCCGTTTCTCAAGTACGACTATACATACATACGTCTTTGAATGTCTTCGCAAAAGTATGTAGTTAAATAACTGCTGGGGCTCGAGCATGCAATGTTGATTTCGCACTACTCACACTCGGCCACCTGGGCTTTATGACAATATATAATCGCGCCGCTAGGATGTCGATGATTCCAAGCTTACAATCGCTGACCACTAAGTCTGAGGAGAAACTTTTCCTACCTGTGCTTATGCTACCGAGTGTTCCGAAGAACATGATGCCCACTTCTACCTTCTAACACCGCACCACTCGCCATCGACGGGGAATGCAACCCATACCTTGGTTTCAAGGTATTGTACATTGCGGTTCCAAAAGAGTTACCTTCTACAAACGCTCAGGCTGTGGCAAGCGTAAATAGACGGCGGTTATCGCTTACCATCAGGCGGACCACATCCTTGTTTACCACCCCTGTGGTACAAAAACTAAACGCTTGAAGATATCTAGTATCAACTAAATGACATATTTTGAGCTCACATAATGGAAGCTAAATACGTTGAGACTCGTAAGAACGAAAGAAATATACGTTGATATTCGTAATAAAGAAAGAAACATACGTTGACACTAGAAAAAACTAAAGAAACATACGCCGATACTCGTAAGAACGAAATAAACATACGTTGATACTCGGAATAACGAAATAAACATATAATCCGTGAGAATAAGGAGCAATTTTCATTATAACTGACAAAAATGGAGCTGATTCGTAATACTCGCTTCTAGCTAGTAACAAAATAATTATATAATAAATAATATATCCTCACGCCTTCCCACAAGGGTCCCCTAAGGGGTAGGCAGAGGTGTATAGGTAATACCCACTCTCAAAATAATTAATGAATAATAAATATAAATTCGCATCAGATACTTCGGTTACTTCTAATCCTACTGAACAAAAAGTGACTTTGATATACATAATAAACCTCCGTTGAAAGGGAGTAAGAAAATTAAATAATCCAAAGTGGATATTATATCAAAACAAAATTTACCATCTCGTCATATTTTTTCTTCAAAAATTAATCAGATCATTTGGTTCGCTTTATTTAACCTGATATCTCATTTTGTTTTTCGGTGACCTTTTCTATATCGAAAATAAATTTGCGAAGAGGAATTACGAAAACATGGAGAGATTGTAATTTTACGCCTGCGGCTTGATGTGGCCTTTAAAATATCTTTTACGATATTTTTATATCTTACATAATATTATGATATCTTATTATAATTGTTTGTTTTGCGAGATAATGCGTAATATTATTCCTTCATTTTTAAAGAAAAATTTAATTGGACGCGATGTAAGGTTTACTAGGATATTGTATATTCAGAATAGATAATGAGTTTAATCCAAATAAAATTATGTTAAAATGTTTAAAGATAATAATAATTCAGTGATTTATCATACCACGAGCTTTGCAATGAAGGATACATTCTTTAAAAAAAAAGAAATACATAAGTAAGGTAAAACGGCGAATAGATCTGTCATGTCATGTTGGTCAACTTACATATCTCAGAGGAAAAGATCGGTATCTACTTTAGGACCCCATGGAAAAGAATGCGTGAAAACATACATACAAAGAGAAAGTCTCCGGGTTTATTGCATTTGTTGAAGCAGGGGTGTGACCCCTACCAAGCAATTAATCAGAACCTTTACTTTTCGATTCTTATTTCGGTGATTGTACGAGATTTTGAATGACATTCAGTTGTATAAAAGAAATCTCTTTATTACGTGAAGCTTACTAAAATAGTTGCATTCACTTCACGCTTTCCCACATGGGTCCCCAAAGGGGTAGGCAGAGGTGTGTAGGTAGTGACCACACACCCGCTGTCCACCGGAGATATATTTTAGGTGCCAATGTGATGGCGAGTCCGTCGCCGTCACTTCGGCACGACTATACATACGTCTTTGAATTTCTTCTAAAATATTTTCAAGTTTCCTCTCGATGTTTTCCTTCACTGTTAAGCTCGTGGCGTAATTAATCACTGTACTTAAGTTGTATCAAACCCTTTAAGCCTACTGCTCAAATAAGATATGTTCTATTTAATTATCAGTGTTTGTAAAAATCACAAAAAATATTTCTTGCAATACTTGCAAGCAATAATAACTTTTCAAGCTTCGATGCGACATTGTTTTGTTGGAAATAAAATATGTTTTTATGACTGACTGACTTTAATTAAGGAGTAAGAAAATTGTGATTTCGACTATACTTTTTATATATATACTTTGTAAAAATATTTTATATTTTAAACCACGTTTAAATTTCAACGAAACTAAAAACATTTGTATCAACACAAATAACCTTGGTGGAAGCATAATCATGGGTTGTCACTACTTCCAATTAACATGAATAAATCATTGTCCTAATTTCGAATACTGTTCCGCCCACCGGCTATAAAATTAAGCCGACAAACTATCTCTCTTCAATCTATGATCCGGATATATTCGTCATCAGATTATTTTAATGATGGCCATGCATGGCAATTAATTACTCCTCTTATACAGAGTTTATATGTCATTTAATATTTTTCTATCCCTACGTAAAAGGGAACAAATGTTAAAAGAGAAAACCGGGGAGTTTGTTTCGCCGTTTCTTCTCCTAGCAGGTATGTTTCTTGGAAACGTTGGTATCTTTGGTAACTTAAGTTTATATTAAATATGTGACGTTCAATAAGTGTTCTCTGTGTCTCTTACGTTGAATAAAATATTTTGAAAATGAATGGATATTTATCGAGGTGCAAAACGAGGTGAATTATTTCTGAATGTGTGGAAACTTTCATAATTTTTTTTATACCAATCGGGTGGCAAACAAGCATGCGGTCCGCCTGATGGTAAGCGGTTACCGTCGCCTATGGACGCTTGCAACACCAGGGGTATCACTCGCGCGTTGCCGACCCTGCAGGAATCTTTTCACACCCTTCTTGAAGAACTCCATAATAACGAGGTTGTCATTGTGTCGGATGTCGATTCCGTAAATATTGTGTCAAATTCTAATGGCAAAGAGCCTCGACCACCACCTGAGCGGGCTCTCATTCGGTGGACAGATAAAGAGTCTGACATATAAGAAAAAGTATCTTGTCAGAAAAACTCATTAGTAAAGTTGGGATTTGAACATGCAACCCTTGCGCTGTAGGCGACTATTATCAACCACGGCTCTATTATTTTTACTAGTTCTTAAATTCAATTCTCTGAGAAGATTTCGTTTTAGTACGTTTCCGTTTCATCTGGTGCACTTCGATCTGAAAAAGCTATATTTCCTGCGCAGAGTGCATCTGTGCGTAAACTAAGCTATTTGGGAGCTTCGAAGGTAGCGACTTTACACTCTGTTTAAGGCATTTGTGGTAATCTGTATAAATATGGTGAAACGTAAAGTATATTTTGCGGATACCAATCTCTTGCTTATCTTTTGCTCGGGATGAGTGTAAGTAAAAGATACATAGTGTTTTAATGTTTATATTGAAACCCAGCCAGAACGCAGGCAAAGTTGTATTTAATCGCTACTGCACGATCGCAAAATGTGTATGTATACGACCATATCTTCAAGTACACGTCACGTTCCCCGCCAGTTTCCTATAGACTTATAGACCGACCTCTTTTGTTTCATCCTGATTCATCAGCCTCGTCATTCATGTTCGCCGGCTTAGAGAAAAAGGGTTGAATACCTATTATATTAACGTATTACAGTATTAACCAACTGCTTAATTCGAAGTAATTTCCATTGTTTATTATTAGTGCAAATGCAACGGCCGGGCTTTAAACTCTTTACGAGCATCGCTAATAACTTAACGGTGCCATTAAGTGCACTTATGCGGCGGCTATGCGGCGTGCGATCTAATTGTAACAAACGATGTTAGGGACAAAGTATATTTTTTCAGAACATTGTCTTAAATGAAGTCATTGTCTCAAGTGGCGTGAATGTGGGCGTGATTGTAAAGATGAAGATGGCATGTTACGTTGGTTTGGACACATGAAAGGATGAGTGAAGAAAGATTGACGAAACAGATATACAAAGCAAAAGTGTGTGCAAGAAGAGGCAGAGGAAGGCCACGTTCCAACTACCTGGATCAAATAGATCGGACTCTCAAGGACGGGAACGTTAAGAGTAATCGAAACCGACGAGCATTGTATGAAGAGACTGATGAATGTGGACGAAGCGAAAGAGGTATGTAAGTCTAGAGAGAACTGGCGCTCTATACTCTCTGCCTACCCCGTTAGGGACTTGGCGTGATGATATGTATGTGTATGTATGTAACATTGTCTTACTGTCTATGCGCTCCTGGTAGTTGCTGCTTCAAAAATCAATCTACAAAGTTACCACGTGATCAATAGTTGTATGGCTACCGACTATACTATAGGTACTACGTTCACACATGCCACGATTGCCAATTGAATATCTTTAGCAATTGTTTCCAGTTAGAAGCCATAGATAGTCTAACAACTAGTGTTACCTAGGTATCGATTCTCAGACAATTGCTTGATGTAGATAACACATCAAGCTGAGACAATAGGAGCTGAAAATTATTTGGGATCGGGATATAGTGGAAGCTGAAAATAACATAAATAATAATAATAAGACTGATGAATGTGGACGAAGCGAAAGAGGTATGAAAGTAGAGAGAACTGGCGCTCTATACTCTCAGCCTACCTAGAAGGGTACTAGGCGTGATTATATGTATATATGTAATAATAATAACCATTGTGCCGATATTCATAACGGCCGTCTGAGTTATTGCAAAGAGTTCCGACCAAAACTTGAAGTGGCTTTCGTTAAATGGCATGTATGGTAAATAGGATCCGTTCTCGGGACCCTAGCCACAGGTTCCTTGAACTCTGACCTAAATACCAATGGGCTCTAAACTTTATATTTTTCAATACATATATTTTCTACATTAAAAAATAAAAACAGAATTAGAATAGAATTGCCAGGTTTATTGCAAAACCTTATTTACTATTCCCAACCGAGTTTAAACACGAGTTTCGAGGCATTGCGAGTTGCGTAATGAGCCTTTTCCTTGGGAGCTGTGCAATTCAACCCTTTCTGCTTGTAATATTCACTTTGAAGATGGTAACAGCACCTTAAAATCTTATATTATGGATGAGTAGTCGACTTGCTACGTCGGCAACTTAAATTCCCGATTTGGTAACAAATTTAGCTGCAATGGTCGAGACTTACGTGAACCTTCCTTTTTTTTCTAACTATACATATTTTTTTATTTCAGTAAGGTGATAAACGAAATTGAAAATGGCGAGAACGCATGAAGACGTAAAAGTATTAGTATAAAAACAAATGCCGTATAAATATTTGTGATCGACAAAAAAAAGTGTTCAATTACATCTCGAACCATTATATCTCAATCTAACCCTCATATTGAACGCATATAAAAAGCGTAAAATTTCCTTATACAGCATTATAGAATCACATCACGTCTGTACCATAACATTTAGACAGTACTATAAATTGTTATTAAACCTACACTGCCTGCCAGTGTTACTTCCTGCACAACTGGGAATATTTTGTATTAAGCGCCACACACGAATAATTTCGGATTTTCCGTGAAACGACGTAACAGCTGACGTTTTTGTTTTTAAACCTTTACGTGACACAATTTTGAAGTGAGATATATTTAATTTACAATTAAACTGTACACACATGCTCAGTAAGGAAATGGCTAGATAATTTTTGAGATCGAGACGCCGAGCCCTAACAGGGTATGCAGGGAGGCTAGAGTGCCAGTTCCCTAGACTTTAAGATCTTAATCAGACATTAATCAGTCTCATCATGCATGCTCGCCGCTTTCGAGTTCGCTCGAGTACTTTTACACAATTGCCTCAATCATTCTATCTGGCTTAATATTTTTGAGGTTGATGCTACTCGCGTCCATAGAACAAACCGTCGACATGTGATCTCCGATGGTGCTAAACGAGCAGCTGCAGAGAATCCCTATTCCCAGTCAGATTTGCCCTATAGGTGAAGTACCACCACACAAACAAAAGACCGTAGCCAACTATAATGAGTATGGTCCTATGGAGAGTAATGCTCGAAACTCGATAGAGTAGTGTGCTAGCCGAAGAGGAAATTTTTAGTTCCCTAGAGCTCGAAGTAAACTCCTCTCTGTACATGGTCAGCAATACGCTTCTACGTCAAGACAAAACCTTCAATTAATTAATCAAATCAGCTTTCAATACCACGGGCCATAAGCCGTCGCTCCAATACGTCAGTGTTTCTGCTCCTGTGCCATCGCACAAGAAAAATCATTATCTTTAGAAGAAACTTATCCAACTTAACGTATCTAAAGAAAAGCATTGGCATCTGCAAGCATCTGGTTTAGTGTAGGTCAATAAATGACGCAAGGACAGCACAGGAAAGTTTTAAAACTAAGATAAACAGCGTTTATAGAAAACCGATACAGCGCCGATAAATCTTTCAGTTGATGACTTGAGGTCCACAATGCGAGAAGACGCAATAAAGATCTTATTTCTATTGATGTAAGCCTCATTTTATGTGACCATGAATTTAAACGAGAAAAACAAATACAATTTCCATAAAATGTTGTGGTAGGGTGTAGATTTCATGGCATCGGTGATACAGTGTAGGTATTGCAATAATCTTTTTATTGGAAACAGGATGCGAAAGGAATCCTGCATATGTTTCAGAAGAAATTAAAAATGGTGCTTCTACGATGGTGGTAGAGACGCCATCAATAAAGGTTTTCATGAAGTTAAGGTTTGCATGAAGATATAAAAAGCGGTCGAATTTCGACCAAGGATGCAATGAGCAATAATAAGACGATTCAATTAAAAATAAAAACACTTTTAAAAACCTCAAGGCTTGTATCCTATAGGCAGTTATTGAAAGTCATGTTAAATAATACACTACTAGATTAAGATTACTTTTACCGCTTTAACTTTAGTCTGCTTTAATAATATATCCTAATATATCCTTATGTTATATATAATAGGGACGAAATGGTTGGGATAAAGGAAGGAGGATACACTCCTTGTTCTAATATGTGCTGGGGGCGAAGGGGGCAGCTGTTAATAAAAGAAAATTGACGCTGATTCAATTTGTACCCTATGAACATTTGTTCTAGGAGGATTTTACAATAAGTTTGTTTGTATAAAAGATCCGTTTAAAATCATAACTGTCAAAGAATCGTACTTTCAGAAAAGGGTAGATTAGTGTGTTCAGAGGCAGTTTTATATTGCAATTTGTAATTCTAGAATTTACTCCCGGTGTCACTGCTAGTACGTATTTATTTAGCAATATAGATAAGTACAAGTAGAGTAGAATAACGTTAGTCTCTGTAAGAACAATAGTACATACCAAGGGAGACGTTATTTAGGTGCAAACTCTCGCAAGGTGAATGTAAGTCGAACGCTTAGGAACGAGTCTGCGTTACTTACACGTCATCCTGCCTCTGTGTTTTAACGTGCTTTAATTACACTCATAATTAACTAATTCAAACGACAGATGTATGTGTAGTCTATATATCTGTCTCTTTCGCTCACTGCAATAGCTCATCGTGGCAAGGCCAGACATGTGATAAAAATGTGTAGCATAAGTATGCGCGCACGAGGTAAGGGCCGTGTCTATAACGGAAAAAAGAATCACGTGACAACTCTTGTCCCTCAATTGAGGCACTTTACAAGAGAAATAAGGTTATCCTCCTTGAGGTTTTCCGCCCTTATGGAAGGGGATTTTGTATTTGGTATAATTGAGGAAAATATCACAGGTTAATTTGGTTGATGTAGGTATAATAATTATTCGCGTGCTTCTTGCGGCTGGCAGACTCATTCATACTGTACAATATGTATAAGTACAGCATGGCTTTCTTCAAGAAGGGTTGGGATTCCGAGGATTTTTGCAGAGTTAGATGCGCGCGAAGGATGGATGGCGCGATACTTCTGGTATGGATATATTACATATATTTTTAGTACAGGGTATGTTCTTTATCTATACCATTAATTCCAAGATAAATGGAGAAAACCTGCATACGTTTTAGAAGCAATTCAATGGCGTATGTATAGTTGTTGCACTTTCTGTTGATAATGACATTTATTTGCCAATTCCACCCGACATAGCAAGTTGGTCAGCTTTTTAAGCTACTAATTTAGATGACAAAGAAATATGCGGTCCACATGATGGTAAGTGGTTAGTATAAGAACAATGCGTACTGCATATCAACAGATACAAAATATATTATAGGTAGGTCTGTAGAGATGTACACAAAACGTTCATTGAAGGCCAATGTCGCAGGGGTTTAGATGAAATTAAATTCTCTGAAACATGAAAATGATTGTTAAAGAAGGAAAAGGAAAATCAAGAGATAAGGGAATATTAAAATTTACGAGGTCTCGCGGTAAACAACAAAACAATCGCCGGGATTCGGCGCGCCACGGGAAAATCATACTTATCCTATTACTTTTTAATATTACGCAATGATTAATAGGCCTACGGGCCCACTCTATTATATAAGGTCGAGAATACGATTAATATAATTATATTATTCATTTGTATGTTGTTGTCTCATTCAACTACAACAACATCTAGATAAAATAATTACAACCGTAATAATTTCATTTCTTTTATAATCTTACTTACTTAATTTTTTCAGCTTGAGAAGTGTATTTTTTTTCTTATTATCCCCTAATGAACACCTCTAGGTATGAAAATATTATTATAATTATCACGCCGAGTCGCTCAAGGGTCGATAACAGCAAAAAAGAGCCAGTTCTCTCAAGACTTTTTATTCCCCGCGTAAAATTTTTATTTTTCAGGAAACTTAAATTTTCCCCGTTTTTGCAATATTCTTCTATGATGTTCCGCTGTTATTCTTTGAAGCGTATTTTATCTATAGGCTTCCTTAATAAACAGACTATCTAATTCAAAAATATTTTTTCCAATCGGCATAGTAGCTCTTGAGATTAGCGCGTTCAAAACAAAAAAAATATATTATATAGTATAGATATGAAGGTATACCTTCATATCTATACATATATTTTACCCAAAGATAACAAGCGATTCAAATAAATATACACTAGGTCAATGCCACACAAGTTTACCTTGTTCCAAACAAAGCAAAGCTTATACTAAACAACGATATACCTACTCACTTATAAAACTTAAATTGGTTTTTATTTCAACTAAGGTTTTATCAAAATTAGATGTCAACAAAATCGAAAACTCGGTTTGACCGTAAAAATAATAATATAAAATAAAATATCACGACCCTCCAGCGATCTATGCAGTCAGTTAACCACTGGGCAAGATGAGCGTCTCAAGAACTATTCTTCAGCGTAACGCACTAAGAAGATACGTATTACTTATCATATGAATAGATCGATTTGTATGAATGTTTGCCGGGCCGCTATCCGGATCAATCTCCTCCCATCTACTTAGACTTGTTTGACATACTATTGAGGGTAATAGATCCAGTATCAAGTATCAAGACAACTTAAATAGCGATGAATCGTATTTTCATAGCAAAGCTTATAAGTTTTGTTGTACTAAAAGTATGAGATTATAATATATAGAGTCCATTATTATATATCGAGTGTTCAGTATAAGGATATGAACAGATTTGTAATATTAAAGTTTATAAGGTTCGTCTTTATTTACCGTTTTACAATTATAAGATTTACATGAGGTGTCCCGAGGCTTGACGGCGTTTAATTGGATCTAGCATTTATGTAGCATGTGGTATTTCATCATCAGACATTGGCCTCTTCCATGGCGTGCTTCAACACATTGCCTTCGGCCTTTCACATCTATCCGCCGCCAGCGACCCTCTTAAGGATGTCATGGGGCATGTATGAACTTAATAAATATTAAAACAAAAGAGATATTCATACTCTACACTTTCTTTTTAATATATGTAGACCTCAACGAGACAGTACGTAGGAATAAAAAGATTAAACCTTACCATCAATTTTGTTTTACGTTTAAAGCGCTCTCCGCTCTCTGTAATATTTATATCAAGACCATAGGCTTGTTTTGTTTGAAGATATATCCTGAAATAGGATTACACTGGCTTCCGGAGGGCCGGGATGCACCTAAATTATTCACTTACTCGCCTTATTCGAGCACCACTAACTTTAAACCACGATCGATTCAGCATTTCGAGTGCGAATATTCGCTATAATTAATGAAAAAAGGCTTGAAGCTGAGTGGTTTTAATAGGTAGGAGCAGAGTCAGAAATGCAAGTTTAGCTCCGGTGGTCTTGATGTAATTTTTCTAAGGCTAAGTATATTGATTTATCACATCACTAGCTTGCAGGAAAGTATGATAAGGAAACCAGTACGATGCAAGGAAAAGTTTCTAAAAGACAGTGACAAACCTGACACGCTGGCACCCAACTAAATCTAAGGCAAAAAGTGTCTTTGATAAATCTCTAGCGAAAATTTCGGAGACTTATTGCATGACTTTTCTAAAAAATAGTACCTTACCGAAATTCATACCTTCTATTATAACTTATGTCAGCTCTCCGTGTTAAATAATTCACGTCCAAATTTCTCAGAAAATAGTGCCTTCATTTTATTAGCTGCTATAAAATATTTATGATTAATCTATCGCAAGTTATTATAAAATTTTAGTACACGATACACACGCTACGCAAATAGTGGCTACTGCAAAACATATGGTTATGTTCTTTGAGTGTTATGGTAGGTATATGGTATGATGTAGGTGGATACGAGGCATTGAATAAGCAGATATAAACCTAATATCAGAACAATTATAAAGGCGATAATTGAATACAATAAAATACGATGAACAGCAATACTAGATCGTCGTTATGTAATCATGTATTACTTAGTGTTTCATTCAACTACCGACTTCGCGGAATGAGAGGCATTGATTTGGCAGAAGGTAAGAGTAAGGCCGAGTACGTTTTGATATCAAACCAACGTAACATGCTTTTCTTCATCTTTATTACTATTATCAATAATATATTTGCCTAAACCAACTGATCCCTAATCAAAGACCATTGTGTGGGAGATGATAACGTTTGTTTGTTCAGAAAATTGAATTATAAATACGACGACGCCAATTTCTTTACTTATCCGAACCGTCATCGCCGGCTGACTATATTGACATATAGGTATGCACAAATATCGCAACACAAATATCGCAAGTTCAAATCCAGACTGTATAATTGAATACTTAAAAGTACAGTGATTAGTCACACCCCGAGCGCAGTCGCCATCTGTCACTTTGGGATCTATACATACATATAAATAAAATTGGAGTGTCTGTTGAATTCTGTAATATTGAAATAACCGCTTTTATCTACATGCATATGGATGTATACACGGTACATACACCAAAATATATATTTTTTAAATTTTTGTCTGTCTGTCTGTTTTTTCCGGCTAATCTCTGAAACGACTGGGCCAATTTTGACGGCTTTCGCTGGCTGATATAAAAAGGAGTAACTTAGGCCACTTTTATTTAGAAACTGAACAATATTTTTTTGTTAAATTCCACGCGGACGAAGTCGCGGGCACAGCTAGTTTAAAAGATATCTCCGACGAAAATTTAGATTGTGGGTATTACCTACACCACTGCTTGCCTTTTCGGGGACACTTGTGGGAAGACATGAAAATATATTAATATATTATCATACTGATTGCTCCCCGCGTACAATTTGCTAATATTACAGGAAGAGACTGCTGCTTGAGTTTTAGCATTCGTATTTTATTTTATATGATATAACTATATCTGCTAAATCAGCTAATCTACTACTGTGCAAATTTTCATGAAATTCCATTCAGCCGTTATATGATGATTGTGACACAAGCATCCACATCCTTATAGAGATTCGCAAATATAATAATATAAATATAATATGTAGGGTTGTCAACTTGCGAGCGATACCGTCAGTGTTACAAGCGTCCATAGACGATGGCAATCGCTCACCAGCAGACCATATGCTTTTAATTTGTGGTGTAAAAAATCAATTGACGATGCTCAATTTGGAGCTATTTTTCATTATACTAAAGCCGCATTGCAACTGGTATTTTCTTGTTTGCACTGAACATTTCTCACACAAACTGACTTGAAACTAATAGTCCTTTCAGTACATACACTTTATCCAATACTAAAGAAATGCTCGGGATAACTTTTAAAACTAATAACCTAGGAAAGACCATTGTCGGAATGTTTGAAACTACTAACAAGACCGTAACAACCACGTATCCATCCCTACTTATTGTACTTGTACTATTTGAGATACGTGTCTACTTAACGAATATGTCCTAGAACCAAATGGGAGTAGAATAATTGAAAGTCAATGAACTCGTATGAACTTGTGTATTTATTTTAGGGTACATGCTAAAATATCATCAAGTCGAGTCCGTCTCGAGGAAAGCAGAGCTTTCTGACAGAGTCTCATTATGGAGCACCAGTTCTCTTTGGACTTACAGACCTTTCGTCCACATTCATCGATATCTTCATAATTATTCGCCTGTTTAAATTATTCTTATAACACCTATTTTAGCCACTGTTTATTAATACAAACATACATATAATCACGCCAAGTCCCTAATGGTAAGGCTATGCTTATAGTTTAAAAGTAACGTGCGTATGTATTTATATAAAGAAAAACATTTTCCCTCTGCACTCTCTTCTATTTGCTTAAAAGGAGGCTCTGGCCACTAATTAAGATTTTATGTTTTCTTTTACCGCAATAAATATTATTATTATTATTATTATTGTTTTTAAGTATAAAAAGAAAAGAAATTGATGAATGATATTTTTTTATTTCTTAATAAAAAGCAGACAGTACCTACAAAGTTCGCAAAATAAGGCTCTTATCGGTCAAGGCCCAGACTTGGTAAAACTGATTACAAGTTTCGCAGTATTCTGCGGTTACGTAAGTGCTAGGACTATACACATTGGAAAGTTCCACCGCCTTCCAACAATCTGAGATGAGGTCTGGCTCAAGATTGCCTCTATCTCTATGTAAACTAGAGCTACTTTGAAGATAGAGAATATGCTTTATTAAATTTCATTTCTTTTTTTTTAATTCTCCATTGTATTTATGATTGACTAGTGGAAACCCAGCGTGGGCTATTATGTTAAAAAATTTAATTCATTGTATCTATGGATTTACTTATCTTCGCGACTTCCGACAAGGTACCCACGACGAAAGCGATTACCCACACATCCTCTTTCCGTCAGAGATATATTTTAGGTGCCAACGTGATAGATGGCGAGTCCATCACCCTTAACCCAAGCATGACTATACAAACGCCTTTTAATTTCTTGAAAAGCGTATTCAGGTTTCCAGGTAAAGCTCGTGGTGTGAATAATCCCTGTACTTAAGTTCAGAAAAACTCATTAGTACACGCGGGATTCGAATTTGCAAACTTCGTGTTGCAGGCAACTACTCGAACCAATCGGCCACCACGGCTATAATATTAGTGTGGTAAATCTAACAAAAACATGAAAATAACTTAAGGATAGAGATCTTAAGCTTATAATTCAATGTGGCAAACGCTTACAATCAGAGCCAATATGGATAATTTATATCACGCCTTCCCACAAGGGTCCCCGAAGGGGTAGGCAAGGTGTATAGGTAATACCCACACACCCACTTTTCCGCCAGAGGTATATTAGGTGCCAACGTGACAGATGGCGAGTCCATCGCCGTTACTCCAGCACGACTATACATACGCCTTTTGAATTTCTTCTCAGACGTATGCAGGTTTCCTCTCGATGTTTTCCTTCACCGTTAAGCTCGTGGTGTGACTAATCACTGTACTTAAGTTCAGAAAACTCATTGATACAGTCGGGATTCGAACTTGCAAACTTTGTGTTGCAGGCAACTACTCGAACCAATCGGCCATAATACCGGCTATAATAGTAGTATGGTAAAACTAGTAAAAACATGAAAAGAACTTAATGATAGAGATATTAAGCTTATAATTCAATGTGGCAAACGCTTACCTCCAGAGCCAATATGGATAAAATATATGAAGAGCAAAAAAGCTACGTTCTGAATTAACTCTTCCATTTTCAACCTATCAGATGCCATTACTCGCGTATCAAATAATAACCCCTTTTGTATAAAAAAGCAAGCACACGTCAGGATGTTTTGGTAGAGGGGGCGGGGCGGTGCCTCTATCGATTTTAGCCCTCCCACCCCGCGCACCCCCTCACGCATCTCACAACTGTTGCTTGATTCTACACAGTAGATGATTCAGTATCAATGCACGTTTTATAGGATTGCGTGATGGCTGGTGTATTGATAAAAGTATTGAAGAACAGTATTCAAGAGTAATTCAGATGTTTACGTTGCATGTTATCGGTAAAGATTTTCTAGAAGATTCGGCAGGGATAAAGGGCGTATTTTACTCAAACACGATATTTACTAAAGATGCTATGAGAAGGTACGGCAGTGAGTTCAAGGTTACGAGGTCAAATATGCAGTAATTATAAATAAAATAACATACAATATATGTAAGTTCTGATTCATAACTCACACACACACACACAGAATCAACAAAAAAAATTGTATAATTTTAAGCTCCCGTGCACTGCTATGTACTTTTTTGTAAGATTTAATTAATTTGTAACTCAAAGATTATCACTCCGATATAGTCATGATTTTCTTTAAAAAATAATGAGTAATTCTCAATTGAAATGATAGAAATATTTTATTAATGTGCAAGTTAAACAATATCTTTAAGAAACTATTTAAATAAGTTAACCTAGAATTTCTATTAGACCCTCTGATAAAAAAAGAAACGTTATCTACTTGATTCATTCTCGTGTATGTATAATAATGAGTTTTCTTAGTTTCCGGATCCCTACTTCGCTATCAAAGGTTATGTGGGAACGATTCTCGATTCTAATCTTAACTGAATGAGATAGAGCTTTGACTGGATTAACTGTGATGTAACGTTGTTTGTAAATCCCAACAGTATATAAAGATTTTCTTATAAATTCCTTTTTGAATTTCTTTTTCTTCCTGGGTATGTCAGAGGAAGTATAAAATAGCTTGAATGCAGTCGAGATGCGATCTCTTCGAAAAATGTGCAGCGTAACGATAATAGATCGAATCCGCAATGAAGAGATTCGCAAATCAACTGGCGTGAATGAGGGCGTGATTGTAAAGATGAAGAAAGGCATGTTACATTGGTTTGGACACATAGAATAGAAAAGATGAGTGAAGAAAGATTGACGAAACAGATATACAAAGCAAAAGTGTGTGCAAGAAGAGGCAGAGGAAGGCCACGTTCCAACTACCTGGATCAAATAGATCGGACTCTGAAGGACGGGAACGTTAAGAGTACTCGAAACAAACGAGCATGTATGAAGAGACTGATGAATGTGGACGAAGCGAAAGAGGTATGTAAGTCTAGAGAGAACTGGCGCTCTATACTCTCTGCCTACCCCGTTAGGGACTTGGCGTGATGATATGTATGTATGTTCTTTTTTGAAGGCGTGATATGCCCTCCCACAAGACTTCCCCTAAAGGGTAAGGAGAGATGTGACAATACCCTCATTTCGGCGTAGATATATTTACTTGACAACGTGACAGAAAGCGAATCGTTCATCGTTTCTCAAGCACGACTATATACGCCAGACGCCAATGAATTTGTTCTTAAACGTATGCAGGATTCCTCTAGATGTTTTCCTTTACTACTTAGGTCAGGTTCAGAAAAGTAGTACCTATCATGCTCGAATCTCGATTTTACTACTCGTTCTAGCCGTGGTGGCCTTGTAGTTCGAGTAGTTGCCTGCGACACAAAGATCGAAAGTTCGCATCCCGACTGTACCAATGAGTTTTTCTGAACTTAAGTACAGTGATTAGTCACACCATGAGCTTAACGGTAAAGGGAAAAATTGACAGGAAAATTGCATACGTCTGAGAAGCAATTCAAAGGCGTTTGTATACTCGTGCTTGAGTAACGGCGATGGACTCGCCATCTGTCACGTTGGCACCTAAAATAAATCTCAGGCAGAAAGCGGGTGTGTTGGGTACTACCTTTACACCTCTGCCTACCCCTTCGGGGACCCTTAGGGGAAGGCGTGAGGATGTTATTATCATTATTTTTACTCGATGCAGTTGTCTACCACGGTTGTTATCAGTTATTTATTTTAGTTATTTACTAACTCTTTAAATTTGTATAAATAAGTATCCCACAATACGCTATTATTACACAACGCTATTCTACAAAGCTGGGAGAGAGTTAAATGCTTTGACTTCAAAACACCAACATTCGGGCGGACAATGAAATGTCTGAATTCTTGACATTCACATTAAATAGTGCCTTTTGTCAGGATCTGCTCCTTGTGCCCGTATTTAAGGTAAAACTATTCTCAGAAAACTGTATTCTAAATGGCATACTACACAATGCAAACAATAAAATTAAAGGTAGTATTTACACATCCGTATTTGCAGTGTTATAGCAATGTTTTACTTCTAATTATTACATTTCGTTTCACTTGTTACGTTAGTTTGGACATATAGAAAGGATGAGTGAAAATAAAGATTGACGATACATATATAAAACGCAGATATAGAACGTGTCTGGAAAAAGAGACCGAGATCAAATTAAATCGAACACTATAGTTAGGAGTACTTGAAATATGCGTGCATGTATGACCGGACGTACGGACGGTCTGTAAGTATAGAAAAAACTCTACTCTCTCTGCCTACCCGGAATTCAGCGTGATAATAAAATAATCCTAAACTGGAGCAGCGAAAGAGAAGTGAGGCACCACCAACCTCCCATTCAGAAATGAAGAGACAAAAGACTCTACTCGCAATTGTTTTGTTCATGGGATAGCTGTGCCGGCAGTATCATAGGCGCTTACATTTCCTAACCTGGATAACATCAAATCCTCATCCTCACGCCTTCCCACAGGGGTCCCCGGAGGATTTAGTAAAAGTGTATAGGTAGCACCCACACACCTACTTTTATTTTAGGTGCCACAGATATATTTTAGGTGCCAACGTGACTCAAGCACGACTATACATACACCTTTGAATTGCTTCTGAGACGAATGCCGGTTGTTCTCGATGTTTTCCTTCACCGTAAAGCTCGCGGAGTGCCTAATCACTGTACTTAAGTTCAGAAAAACTTTTTGGTAAAGTCGGGATCCGAACATGCGATCTTTGTGCCGCAGGCAACTCGAACCACTCGGCCACCACGGCTTATCAAAATCCCCCGTGACTGATGAGTTCGCAGCCAGGAGTTCTCATTACAGATTTCCACTTGACCTAAGGCCGTCCTTGCGAAAGAGCTGTTGCAAACATACACTTTGTTTCCGTTTAATTTTAAAACGAATTAATATTGAGTTTAAAAAGTTATATCCTGGGAAGTTGAGCTTGGCTTAGCGGTAAAATGCTCCACAAAAACTCATGTTTGTTAACCAGTTTTATATAACAACTAAGTGTGCTACTCCATATCTATCAAGTAAATGTCGCGGTAAGAATCGGTCCAGCTATTTCGGACATAGACAGACATATGTATAGACAGACTGGAACCTGGCTGGAAACTGGCATTTAGAAAAAAAAAGGTTAATTCAATACTACCAACAGACAGTCAATGGTGAAGCTATATTTACTGTTTAAAAAAATTCAGTCTGTAGAGAAACTGGGTAAATTCCATTTTTAAAGCTAATCCCGCCTAAAAATCTTATGTTGTGTACATACACAACATAAGATTAGGGTACATACCCTTATCGTAACATGAAGAATCCTTAAATAGAGATTACCCCAGAGGACACAATATTTCCTTTTAATACGGATTATCTTATATTAGGGCTATTCTTCACATTGTTGTGTGACGAAGGTAAGGCAAGAACTTCACCTTGTGAAATTATTACATCATTTCATGATGAGCTCGCCAAATTGATTTCTGAGGGTAATATCTTTAAAAATACGTGAACATTTTGATACAGTTGTTATTTCATTCGACGTACAATGATGGGCCACATATGGCCTTGAAAATTATATAATAATAGCTAATACAAACACTGCATTAGATTCGGCGATAAGAGAACGATGACTTGAGAAGTAAAATTTTTCATAACAAATTTTAAAACACTCTTACACATATCATTTAAGTAGGCAGAGAGAGTAGAGCGCCAACTTGCAGCCTCTCTAGACTAACAGACCTCTTTACGTCTTCACGTCATCCACATTCAGTAATCCTTTCATACTTCCTCGCCTGAGTCGAGTACTCTTAACGTTCCCGAATGCGAATGCTCGATCGATTTACTAAACTATCTGCTAGCTACGAAACTACCCTACTAACTACGAACTAGGTAGTTTTTCTACGTTTTATATAAAGGTTCTCTCAATTTAGTGTATTCACGCCTTCCTACAACGTTCCCCCAAGTAGTGTATCCCACCCTCACACACCCTCTTTTGCCATATGTATATCACAAACGTGACAGATGGTGTGTCCATCGCCATTTTGCATGCACGTCTGTACATGCATGCGTCTTTAAGTTACTTCTCAAACGTATGCAGGTTTTCTCTCAATGTTTTTCTTCAGCATACTGCTTGTTCAGTTCAGTTGTTGCTTCAGCATAGTTCAGAAAAACTCATTGGAACAATCGGTTCCAAACTTGCAATCCTTGTGTTGCAGGCGCCTACTCTAACCACTCGGCCACTACGGCTCTATTTTACTAAAGTAATATTTATATGCTTTTTTGAATATGGCACACTCACTATATAGATTTTCCGGCAACTCTTTAGCCACGTGTTCTCTTAAAACCCACCACGAAGAAAAAATATAGATTTGAACTGACGTTTTTCTATCCGAACTAGGTCGAGCTTGTCCATCAGACGTCACGGCCACTAATGGGATAACGCCAATACTTCCGTCACTGCAGAATGATTTTACACGAACTTCGATTTAATACTGAAGCTGTTCGTCTTATTATCTAAATAACAGCCTTGAGGCTTTTCAAAGGGATATTAATTCAAAATTACTAAAAGCTAACTGATTCTATCGGAAAATATGATTATATTTTATTGTCATGAATCCTCCTTGAACTCGAATTCGAACATCTTTATTGTATTCACGTTTTGTTTCTATACCTCACGACGGACTAATATTTCCTATTTGTCTTATTTCAAATTTACAATTTGATAAGTTGTTTATAATTTTGGAGTTTCTTGCCATGGAGTTTCTTGTCGGTTCTCCTCCATGGAAACGACCAACCCGAACCGTGCACCTTTTTCGACGTTTTATAAGTGCCCACCTAGGCCTATGTGAAATAAAAATATTTTGATTTGACTTGATTTAAAATGCATATCTAACTTTAAATTACATGACGCCATTGATCTCATCATATACATATACGAGTTAGTGTTGTTTAAACAAGTAAGGTTTCGCAAGTATTTATAAACCTTCACACATTCCACAGCCGAAAGAGAAGGCAACTTCTAAACTAAGTCACTTACCGACCGCCATGACTTTCCTCTACGTTTATGTTGTGGAAAAATGATTCATATTATGTAACTCATAAATATTCTAATCCCTTGAATACATAAATATCACCATTATCTTCATGCGCCTCTTCGGGTGGTTAATGCATGCGTACACAAGTGCATCTAATTGCGAGTTACGACCTTTTGAACATTACCTCTGTTCTTCAGAAGTAATCTTTTAATAACAGAGCTTTTGCGCGAGATCTCTCGTCTGGAATAATCGCTGTGCCGTTTTGTCCTTTCAGAATAAAGGTGTTAATAGTCTCAGCGTTTTTAAAAGGCAAGTTTATTCGTTTTATATAGAGAAGATATAATTTTAAAGCTTTTACTCCTGCAGAGTGGAGCTCCTGACTGTGAAGATTGACGATGTGGATTCGATTTCGCTGAAGTAATTTGTGTCATGAACACAAGAATTTGTACCTTTGTTATTAATGTTCTATGTACATATTTATAAAAGTAAATCATGAAGAAACAGTTTGTTTGTTTGGATGCTCTAATGTAACAAATAGTAATTCGATTTAAAAAAATATAGTTGAATTAGATAGCTTATTTATTGAGAAGGGCTTATAAACAGGCTATTTCTTTATGCTACTACCCTCGAAAGCGGAGGAGTAATAATATAAATAATATTAGGATAAACCGTGGTTTGTTCCAAGGTATCAATTTATTTATAATCCACAAATTTTGTTGAGTCATTTGCAATGATGTATTAATATGACGTTTTGCCAATAAATCGCTTTGCAGTTGATAGTGCCCAATTAATTAATAATTCCCACGTCATTTTGGACGCCACTAGGGGCACGCGAACCACAAAGTATTTGGTATAAACGCGAATAGTAAAATAAGCTCAGTTCATTAATCAGAGATTTGGGTTAATACTGCACATAACAATGTGGGGTGATGTGCCAAGCTGTCAGCCAGCGTAAGTTATGATGATACGACTACAATCAGAATAGATATTTACTCAAATTAACACCAAAACCGCCGTGATCCATACAGCGGCGGTGGTCGAATGGCTCGTGTTAAATGTTCAAGTGCGAGTCCTGACTGTACCAATGAGTTGAATTGAATTGAAGGAAACCGTCGTGAGGAAACCTGCATACGTTTAACAAGAAGTTAGCGATACGTCTAAAAAGACTGCGACGGACTCGTCATAGGTTACTTTGGCTAAATATATCTCCGGTGAAAACTGGATTTTGTTACAAAAGGGGTTGGAAAACCGGCACTCTTTCCACCCTGCCTACCCCGTTAGAGACTCGGCGTGATGATATGAGTATAGTTTAGGACGTAAGAGTTGGCATACCAATTTATATAGAAAGATGCACATACCATTGCTTGTACTGTAAAAAACTTTGATATAATCATTCCTCTAGTAGAGAATTAGAGAAATAGAGCCGTGGTGGCCGAGTGGTTTGAGCAGTTGCCTGCGACACAAAGGTCGCAAGTTCGAATCCCGACTCTACCAATGAGTTTTCTGAACTTAAGTACAGTGATTAGTCACATCACGAGCTATACGGTGAAGGAAAACATCGAGAGGAAACCTGCATACGTCTGAGAATAAATTCAAAGGCGTATGTATAGTCGTGAGTAACGGCGATGGACTCGCCATCTGTCACGTTGGCACCTATGGCGGAAAGTGGGTGTGTGGGTATTACCTATATACCTCTGCCTACCGCTTCGGGGAACCTTGTGGGAAGGCGTGAGGATATTATTAGTTAGAGAATTACTATTAGGCAAGCTGTAAGCTTATTTGCCTTAGTAGCATAAAAAAGTTAAACTTATCCTTGACGTAGGTTCGTAAATAAATGTTTTTATTATTTTCTAATTGCTCCCCTGAGTCATAAATTCTAATTTCCAGAGATATTATCTGGCCATAAATTATAAATTTAAGCGACCTTAAGACGCCTGGCCGAAATAATTTGAAACAAAAATTAATTTAGAATTAAGTATGCGAGTAAATTATTTTTTATTTCAGCAATTCAGTCACGGAATTATGTAATTAATATTTTTTTATGTTTAACATGATATGTATGTAGTATAATAACTTTACAGTGTCAACTAGACTCAATACGCCAACGTTCCTTGTCCTTGGAAAACAAACAACTTCGTCACGAAAAATCCATATTAACTTCAGAAAACAAGTTAGATAAGTACACAAAACTTCAAGAAATTGTATACCTGACATAAATTCATGCAATTTTCTACATTTAACTTTTGTTTTGTGCTCAGATAGAGCTCAGTAGCACACACGCGAAGTGAAATGAGAACTAAATTAATGGAACAAACTTTTCAATAACGGGAGAGTCTAGGATATTTTAAACTACGCCCAATTTTAGAAGTCAGTCCTATTGGAACACTTCCAATTTTAATTGGAGGAATAATAGTTTTAATTTCCTGTTATCGTAATTTCCAAGCCGTATAATAAACTTATGAATAGAATATACGATTTTATGGTTTAGTGTAATAACCCTCTTTTCCTAACTTTGCAGATGGCCGCTTTATCCACTCAGCTATCACGGCTTTTATTGTCATTGTTAATTTCGCTTCTTTGGACCGGCATCCGGGTATAAGCCTCACCTCTATTGTATAAAATGCAATGCTATCCACGGCTTTGTAGACTAGCTAAAATCCTAGCATTATATATATTACCATAAATATACTATAAAATCATTCTTCATTTCATTTTCACGCCTTCCCACAAGAGTCTCCGAAGGGGTAGGCAGAAGTGTGTAGGTAGTACCCATTCACACACTTTCCGCCAGGTATATATTTTAGATACCATCGGGACAGATGGCGAGTCCAACGCCGCTTTACACAATTAAATTTCTTCTCAAAAGTATGCAGGTTTCCTTTAGATGTTTTGCGTCGCCGTAAAACTCTTGGTGTGACTAATTACTGCAGATATTTAGCTTAAGTTCAGAAAAACTTATTGGTACAGTCGGGATCCAAACTAGAAATCTTTGCGTTGCAGGCAACTACTAGAACCACTGGCCACTACAACTCCAATAATTGTATAGATTTTATTCTATCCTAATTGCGGATAAACGTTAGTCAGAAACTTAATCACCACAGTTTGCGTTAGGAACTAATTTGCTCTAGAAGCCGAACAATGTTGCCAAATATAAACTATTTCATAATTCAATAAATATCCAACCGAAAACTCTGCAGTAATTTGCTAAGCGGCAACTTCGGTAAATCTCGCCTTACACTACTGACTTGAGAAACTGACTAATTATAAATTAAACTATGATATTCGTAAATTGGAAGTTAAACGGATTTAATGACAGTCGATGCCTCATTCCTTGCGGATATTCGTGTTGTTTTGTTTAAATCGGTAATCAATATACGATATATTTGTCCATCTTTGAAATAAGGTTAAGGCACCGAGGTCCCAATGCTGTACGGTGTTTCTCGAAACATTTATTGTGACACTGTAATGAATATGATGAATGTTTCGACATATTGCTTACGATATGATATTTATATCACGGCCCTATCGCGCATAAATTATGTATATTTGAAATGTATGTACGTTGGTATGCAACTAATAACAACTTACGGGACTTCATAATCTCTCAGAGAATCTCTTACATCGAATGAAGTCGTATATTGTCGTATGAGTTAGCAACAAACAGGGTGCTGACCATACTCGGGCCCTGACATAGTGGAGAATGGATGTATTAATATTTGCTTTTTAACAATTAAATATTATGGAACAAAACTTTGGGTATGACGCTATTCAGTTTGCGTTGCGACCAGGAATTTCCGGGTGGTGCTAAGCGAGCAGCGGAAGCCACGTATGATACAACTAGCATCCTTTACTCATTTAGGGAATTTTAAATAATCCAAATGCTAAATATACATGATTATTAATATATGTCATGTAAGAAGAATGCTCAAAATTAAATATAGCAGGGAAGTTACCTACTATTCTTTTTTTTCGTGAAAACCTTTGTACAGTTAAATTGGCTATAGAAACTAGGGAAAGATACAAATTTACAGCTCAACAATTCGTGATAAATAAGGGACAAACTTAGCGCAAAGCCTATTTACAAAATGAAGAAAAGCCCGAAACGATCCCCAAACAAAGACAGGAAATGTAATTTCCCCGGGAGCTCTAGAACTGAAGACGCAAGCATCGTAACGAAGGCAGGAAGTAGTCTCTAGGGCATACTTGAAAGTTCTGACAAGTTTCCAGCTATATTTGGCTGGCACGTGCGTCAATAGACAAACAAACGTATACAGAATGTTACATACCAACCGAGAAGTCATTACTATAATAGTTGGCCCTAGAATCGGCCATGCGTTAGAAAAATAAAAGATTTTATTGTTAACGGATAAACTAAAAAAATATTTCACCCTTGTAAGTTATGTTCTTCTGGGGTGAAATTTCTTAATAAAAATATACTAATGTATATAATCAAATTTGATGCGGGTAAAGCCACGGGACATAGCAAGTTGTATACAAAACAAAGTTTGCAACCAGCCCGTTCGCTCTAATGATGAGCTAATTTGTTCGTACATATTGAAACTATATATTTTATGCAAACGACCGACACGTCAAGAGTTCAATCACAATAATTGTCTGCTCAAGGTCACATATACTCGGACTCGGATCAAAATACTCGGACTAATCACAACTCTCACTCTCTCTGTTTAATCACAAATATAGTATTTATTCCCACAAAAGAACATCACCTCAAAAGCTTTTTGCTAGTGAAACAACAGGTTGTTTTCAATTTAAACAAGCGTCTATTAGTTATTGGATGAAATGCCAAGTCGGCAAATTATTATTCTCTCTGTTGGGAGTTTTTTGATGTTAATGGTCTCCTTTGTAAAGGAATGAGCAATTTCACTTTGTGTTCTGTTTTATTTTATAATTGGTGTATTTTTGTGGAATACTAGTAAGTGAGCTTAAACATGGTGTTTATGGAATGGCACATACGTAAGATAAAGGTTCACTCATATTCGTGTACCCTTATGGGTTAAGTAGGGAGAGAAGAGCGTCAGTTCAATCTAGAAAGGATTTACAAACCTCTTTCGTTTCATCCTCATTCATCAGTCTCTTCATACTTTCCCGAGTGCACGAACAATTTCATCTAGGTAGTTAGACCGTGGAATTACTCTACCTCTTATTCCACATACTTTTGCATAGTATATGTAATACAATTAAAATATCATAGATAATAATTGAAACAACAAAACTATTATAAAAGTTGTCTACACCACGCGCTTTGATTGAAAACATTTAGAGGCTATTTTATTTTAATATATATTTTATTTTAATAATATTAAATATATATATATTTATATATATATTATATATTTATATTACCTATAACAATGTGTTATTCGTAGTGAGTACCAGTAAAGATAATTACGAATGGCTCGATTGGTATGCGTGTGGTCGCACGCCAATTACTGAGTCTATCCGATTAAGGCTGCCAGGATGTATAACGGTGACCTACCTGCCTGTTTTACTTAGATAGGCTTTAATGAAAGAGGAAATTGCACAGCACTTTCCAGAGGGCAGGTTATGAAAATTAGGTCGAATTGACTGAAAACCAGAAAAGCCATCACGAAAGGTAGACGATTAAATTCAATTAAGAAAAGGCAGCTACTGAAGTAGTAGAGGAATTACAATCCTGAATGTACCAATGAGTTTTTCTGAACTTAAGTAAAGTAAATTATTCATATCATGAGCTTTATTTACAGAGAAGAAGCATATTGAGAGGAAGCCTGCTTACGTTTGAGAAGAAATTGAAAGGTGTATATATAGTCGTCCTTTAGTTACGGTGATTGACTCGCCATCTGTCACGTCATCACTTAAAATATATCCTTGGCGGAAAGTGAGCGTATGGATAATACACTTGTGGGAAGGCGTGAGGTATTTATATAATTTTATTGAACCCAACTGAAATAAAACAGAGATTCACACAAATTGCTGAAAAGCTATTTACATTTAGTATTATGTAATATTTTGAGAACAAAGAGTCCGACTTATTCTGATTTAAATGTATGTATATGCAATCTGAAGAAGTTTAAGTTTCGTATTTACCAATAGATTCTCAAAATATGATTTTCAGTAGGTATATAGAAGAATAGTAGCTATAGAATTCATAACTTGACATTCACAACAGACAGAACAAACAACGAACAAGTTTGACAACCGACCAGTAGAAAGCTTGCGGATAATAGCTTGTAATACTGAAATATTGCAGTGCATAAATTATTTAGATTTTGATGAAACTGACATCTTGATGAAACTGACAGCAGAATGAAATCACGCTTTATGTAATACTTGGTACTGCCACTCAAAATCAGTTACAGTATTATTTGAACAAACGGGCGGTTTTGGCAACTGTCTTTGTTTACCTTCTTCAAGAGTTGATGTATACTGTGTAAAGCTTAATATGCCTGGTCATATCGACTAATGATAATAACTATATCTTGTAACTTTGACGCAAAAAGAACTAACACTTGACTAGGCAGACCATAAAATATGTATCGTTGCTAACATAGACAAAGGGGTACATATCTCTGTCGGATAGTGGGTGCTCTGCCTATCCCTTTGGAGACCCTTGTGGGAAGGCGAGAGGGAGTGTTGAATCCACGACTCAAAGAAGGCAGGGCCTCCTCCCGTCGTCAAAGGAGAAAGAAGAAAAGGATTTTTTATAGAAAAATTACCAATTTCGTACCCTAACTACCACTTTCATACCAAAAATAACAGTTTCATACCTGAATGACCAGTTTCGTACTTATTTTTTTTTATTGTCTCTCGTAGCATGAGTTCCGGGAACTTTTGCTACTTAACCGGGCAATGGCCAGACCTAGGCCTCCTGCCAGGCACTTTAAGCGACTACACTAAGCAACACAGCTAAGGGCACCCCCTGTAAATTACCGGTTTCGTACCTTATATACCAGCTTCATACTTGAACCGCCAGTTTCAAGTTAAGCTAAAGAGTAGTGTTTTACCTGAGATTCAAAGTGCCCGATTGCCAAAATCAACTCCGTATAATTTGGAAAAGCAAGATAAAACTTTCATGGATCAATCAAGTTATTCGAGTGCCTTTGCTCTCTGAATACCTAAAAGTAATTGCTACTTTCAAACTAAGTTACTTCAAACTTTTATGGAAATTCAACCCTGCTAATAGTCATTCGCGTCGAGTGTAGATAGCGATAAGTCCAATTAACCCTTCAATGCAAACCACACACATTTAAACCCAGTTTATTTTTCTTGCAGTATGCACTACGTGGTCGCTACATTTTAATCCGAAATGCTACTGCGGAATTGTGTCACTTTCGCTATGAGACAATTTGCAATCGACCTTCTTTTTCGTAATTATGGTTTTTTACGTTTAATTTTTTTAAATAATTATTATAGTTAAACCTTCGATTTATGTAGACGTCATAATTACACAGGAACTGTATCTATTTAAGTCACATGTCAATTCAAGTTAGTCTTAAATTAATAGATGCTCTTTAATTCTGTAAGCTCTTTGAAGGATAGTGGATACAAAATTGTATTAAAAAAATGTAGGCATAGGTGGCCATATTGCTGGCGCAATCACTTTCAGGAAAAACACAAAGAAATAATGTATAAAAATAATAATTATATAGTGTCCCAGAAAATAGAACAGTTGTCGTCTAGAAGTCATAGAATGTTGTGAATATATCCACAAAACGATACAATAAAACAAAAAGCTCCAAAGGTAAATAAATACAAGATTATTAAATTAATATTCAAATTAATTCATAAACATGGTTTATGGCTTGTTTTAGAAACTATTCATGAAAAAATTATAACGTAGTCACAATCTACATGTATTACTTTATCGTTCCAATAAATTCTTATGCTTTCGCATATAAGGTAAAAAAATTAACTTAGAATGTAATATTTTCTTTGTGTTTTGAGTTTTTTATATATGTTTGTTTCCCTTTATGTCTAATAATCTAATAAAAAGAAATATATTACAAGTAAAACCTTTTTTGGTGGCATAAACCAATGTCTACCTATATATGAAAAAATAGAAAGAAACTGTGATTTGATAGTATCCACTCCACGAGTTGAAAAAAGATAGATCTATCGTTTGTAACCTCATTTCTCATGCTCCAACAAGAAGACAACCCCTAGAGAGTATATCATGAAAGTAGGAGTGATTTGCGGTAGTCACGTGGGAGGCAATATGTGTAATGTAATGTAGAATTTTGTACCCGGTTTGATTGATGGAATGGAAATTAAATGTATCTCTGTCTTCTAGTGTCTTATTTCTTGAAATTATACAGTAACGTAGTATTGATTTATTATGGGAGTTAAGGATGGGATCAAAGCTATTTTCTGATATGAGCAGCAAGCCGTATATCTGGACTGGTATTTGAACAAATATTCGAAATCTGGTAGGGCATGTATTGGACAACAAATCACATTGTACCGATTTTATAAAACTGCAGAAACCCAGGGAAAACTACAGCAAATGCAGGCAGGATTAAAAAACGCCGACAAGAGTCCAGAACATAAATTTATGGTGATAAAGAATTTATGAATTGCAATGAAGAGATTTGCAAAGCAACTCGCGTAAACGAGTTTGTAAATAAAAAATGAGGGAAAGCTTGTTACGTTGGGTTTGGACGCATAGAAAGGACGAGTGAAGAAAGATTGATGAAAAAGTTAGGTATACAATGCAATAATAAGAGTCAGAGGCAAAGAAGAAGAGGTGGATGGAGGAAAACCACATTTCTACTATATGGATAAAATCGATCGAACGCACAAAAATGGAAATGCTATGAGTGGACACGAAGACTGATAAATGTAAATGATGTGACTCTCTCGTGTGACGTGATGATATGTATGTATTTGAAATCTAAATAAGCCCTTAGGCGCAATGGCAAAAAAAATATGGTAAGTAGAATAATTTTGAGAGCATTTGGCTTGAAACTTCTAAAAGCACAAATGACGGCGACTTTACGCTGGTCAGTCGCATGTATCCATTGATGTAAAAAAGAAAAAGTAGATAAAACCTCATTGCATGTATCAAGTTCTTGCAGGAAAATGGAGGATCAATATCCCCTGTCATAACAAACAAGGCTTTATCATCACAAATTTTGTATAACATACAAACCCAAATGCACGTTTCACATATAAATTGTGGCTCATTAAAAGCGATATGATTCGTGTAACATTGTCAGTTGTGTGCGCTGGATAATCTTGTTGACGAGTTGACTCGCCCATTTTACATCGCGACTCGTTCATTTTTAGCAGGGGTACATGAATTTTTAATGAAGCTTATTTTCATTTGGTTTTTTTTTACATAACGTTGCCTGCTGAAATTCAGCTGATATTTAAAATAGTGTATGTGTTGTTTGTAACTAACAAATAAAAACACAAAATTCCTGTTAGTAAGCGGTATCCATTACCACCATTATAACACGATAGGGTCAGTGAAGGAAAAATATACGAGGAAAATCTGCATACGTATTTAAGAGACGATGACACTCTTCATCTGCCACGTTGGCATGTATCATTTCGGGAATCCTTTTGGAAGCATAAAATAGCATATATATAAAATCAATTAATATTCTAAGGCGTTAACTTGTTAGAAAAAACACTGACAACCATTTATGAAAGCTTTGAAAAGCAAGATTCAATCCCGATGATCGTTTAATGGGCGTATCTCCTTGGTTATCTGAATTTAACAATTTCTTTACATTTCTTTTTACGTAGATAATCCCCAAACTGATAAAAAATAAGCCTTTGTAAAAGAAGGCTCAAAAGAAATTTGATCATTTCAATTCCGTTGGTCTGACTTTGTATACTCTGTAAAAGTAACAGCAGGGTTAAAATAACTTTGCCTGAAGCATATCTTACATTAGAAGTACATGTCTTGAGTATTTTTGTATATACATATATATATATATAAAACTATAATACTCGCCAAAAATACTCAAGATATGTACTTCTAATGTAAGATATGTATATTAGTATGTATATTAGTAGTATATTTTAGGTGCCAACGTGACAGATTGCGAGTCCATCGCCGTAACTCAAGCACGACTTACAAACGCCTTTAAATTGCGCGCCAAGTGCGTTTTTCTTCACCGTAAAGCTCGTGGTGTGACTACACCTGTACGTATGTAAACTCATTGGTACAGTCGGGATTCGAATTTGCCAGCTTTGTGTTGAACCACTCGGCCACCACGGCTATTTTATATCTAAAAATTATGAAAAAACGACGACATGAATTGCGATTCACAAAGTTGTGCCATTAATACGAGAGCCCTGCGCTTGCTCTTAATATCTTTTAACTTAGCATTGTTCGGTTGTGTTAATGTTATTTTACGAAAAAAAAACGTAAAGGACGCCAGCGTTCGTTACATAAAATTGCTCTATGAAACGAGTTCCCGAATATCAAATACACTTTAATGAGATTACAAAACCTGAATATCACAGTTCTTTAACAGAGTCACAGCGTTGAACTCGCGCAATATTTTTTTGTTTTTTTTTTTGTCAAATTGTCCCCTGTAAAGCGATGCAATACCTTACTTTACCTCAATTTTATACAGAATACCAGGCGTCTTGTTTGCTTATTTCTAAATTACTAGATGAGACCACCCTCGCAGATCATCCGTGTGAAATTTGATCAGGTATATATATGTATATATGTTTTTTTTATAACATAGTTCGTGTTACTCCAGAATAATAATAATAATAATATATTCTTTATTGCACAAACACACACATTTACAAAAACAAACAGAAATGACAAAGAAAAACATATAGTAGGCACAATAATGTAGATTTCTGAAAATATTTTTTGTGTTTATCCAATACAAGCTTACAAACAAGTTTGTATTTGAATATAATATAAACTTACAATACAACCGACCAATGCTAAACTAAAGAATATTAAAGGCAAGCGAAGGGCTAGCGAATAAATGGTACTCTGTGAATCGCAATTCATTTCGTCCAATCTTTCTTTTATAGTAATTAGAATAATGGATACATCATTTGTGAATTTAAGAGTATCCCTCGTACTAACCTAATGATTTCTGAATGAACCCATCTTGAATAATCCCATGTAGCATTGACTGAGGAAAACCTCAGGGTGAAGTTTGATTCAGAATCTGACCGTCATAGCGCTTGGGTGTGAAATGTATTTATGTCATGCTCTATGTAAGTTGTCAGGCAGACGGTGTTCAGACCATTCTGCTAATCACATTTGAACGTAGCCACTTTCTGTAACGACCATTTCTCTAGTGGGTATTTTTCTGACCAGCGAAAATTTTCTCCAATCTGCGAACTTTTCCTTCAGACAATACTCAAGCCGGTTCATCATTTCATATTACATGCTGAATTACTGAAACATCACAAACGAAGTACTTTAAAACGAAAACTAAGTTTATTATTTATATCATTGAAGATAAACATTATGGTTTCGCCTTAAGTACAAAAATTAAGAACATTATTCCGAACTTGGGTTCAATATTTCAAATGTGATGGTCGCTTGGAAAATTAGGTCGGTGTACCAATTAGAGAAAATAATATTTTTACAGTATCATTTTACGAAAATCAGTAGCGAATTTCAGGAAACACGGCAAATTTAACTGCAATGTGATAAAAATCTTCAATTAGCATAACATCAGTACATACATTTAATTAAACCAAACCTAACGGGGTGAGTGAAGAAAGGAAGCTACTCTTGTTCTCCTTAGACACACAGATCTCTTTGGCTTTATCTACATACATTTGTCTCTGCTAAAAGCTTGTTAGATGCTTGCAAAGGATGGATGGGTAAAGATTGACAAAACAAATATACAAAGTGAGAATGTGTGCAGGAAGAAGCAGAGGAGAGCACATTCCAATCACAAATATACAAGTGAGAATGTGTGCAGAAAGAAGCAGAGGAAGACCACATTCCAATCACCTAGAAGTCGATCGGACTCTCAAGGACGGGAACGGTAAGAGTACTCGACGGCAACCGGTGAGCATGTATGATACTGATGATTATGAACGAAGCGAAAGAAGGATGAGAGTCTGAAGATTTTGAGAGAACTGGCATTTTAACCCCTCTGCCTACCCCGTTAGGGACTCGACGTGATGATATATATGTATGTAACAGTCTCGCTATTTTTGACACGCAAATGCATAAGCTTACGAATCATATGCGATTATGTACGCGTGAATAAACTGACATGTAGTTTAACGACCGTCTGATCTAGTAGTTAGAGCTCCTGACTGCGAAACTTGAGGTCGTGGGTTCGAATCCCGCTGAGGGCAGATATTTGTGTGATGAACACGAGTATTTGTACCTTGGTCTTGGATGTCCTATGTATTTATGTATATATCTATTTATATAAGTAAATATATCGTTGACTAGTTACCATAACACAAGCTTTGCTTAACTTGGGACTAGGTCAATTTGTGTGGAATTGTCCCAAGTATTTATTTATTTATTATTATTATTATTATGTAGTGTTATTTAATATATTCGCTTATTACATGAATTTCGGGATAAATAAATGTAAATATTTCAAGTATATTCACTTCAATAACAAGTTTTCAACAAGTCAACAACTTTTCTGAGAGAACATAAAACCTCAATCTTTAAGGATTCAATATTTGTGAATTGAGAGTTATTGTGAATGAAGAGAGAGATATGCCTAGAAACCTGAAGATCTAGAGAGAACTGGCGCTCTATTCTTTCTGCCTAACCCGTGAAGGACGCGGCGCAAGTAATTACGTATAGACTATATAAATAGGTCCTTGAACAAAACTACAAGAGTTTCTTATACCATTTAGTAAGAAACAAGTATATACCCATACATCACCGTATACCATTCCCAGATTGTGGTGCAGCCCAAAAATATCTTCATACGCGTTTCAAAAATGTCAAGCTGTAGTGTCTATGGGACCAGCTCCCAGCTGAAAGGTAGCTAGCTCCCTCGAAACCACCAAAGAGGTATGCACTAATACCTTTTTGGTGGAATATATAAAGGAATAAACTCTTCATCGTTGACGGATCTACAGGAGGCAGTTTTACGACAGAACTTCGTTCACATTGGCAACTCGAGATTGATACTCCGCATATTATCACGAGTACAAGTGGCTATAAACTGTGGTCCTTTCATCAAAAGGTGGAGCCTAAGTTTCCTATCCTCCTATTATTATTCTATTTTGATGTGGTATTTGTAACTCAATCATGATAGAACAGCTGATAGATGTATTATTATTATTATATCCTCACGACTTCCCACAAGGATCCCGAAGGGGTAAGCATTAAATAGGATTATTCCTTAAAAATCATAGTATATATTTATTAGATTAGATAGTAAGAGTTAGACATATGCATATATATCATCATGTCGAGTCCCTAATGAGGTAGGGAGAGAGAGTAAAGTGCCAGTTATTATATAAACTACGACAACATTAATACTACAGTAAATGTTCACGCTTTTTCACAGGGGTCCATATAATGTTAGCAAAGGTATTACAACTGCTCTATACGGGAGAATAACTTAATAGCCGGTACAAAGTCTAACTACTACCAATTATAGTTTATATTACCTTTAATAATATATAGCTTAGAGGCTAGTATGTATAATATAGGTACACACAATGCCTTCGAGTAATTTTACTCCGGGTACAGTTAAACTCGATTGAACGTCTAACAACAACGGCCAAGAGCGGAGTTCCTGAGTAAACGATAATTAACACCCGGGGGAATAGTTGAAATTACACACCGAGCCATATCGTTAATTAAATTCATTTTAACTTCACTTGTGACATGTGAGACTTTGAGAGAGGTCACAACGGAACTACAGTTAAAATTGCAGTTCTCCAAGCAGGACAGTCCAGCTTGGAGATTAGCGCATTACCAACGTTATTCCAAAAATTACTAATCTTGCTAAGTTTATTCGTTAACTGAAGAACGACTCAACTATTATTATTTTATATTGGGGTATTGTACACTATACTAATCAGCTATATACAAATATAGTTGAACTCAACGAATCACCAATGATAAACTGCATACAAAGGCAAAAAACGGCATATCATGGACACGTACTAAGACATGAAAGATACCTATATGCTTCTGCTAATTATTGTAAAGGGCAAAGTAGCCGCCAAGCGGAACGTTGGTCGTAGAAAGAAGTCGTGGCTCCACAACATGCATATGACTGGAATCGCGAGCTCCGTTCAATTATTCCGCTTTGTGCAAGATAGGGATCATATTTCATGAGGACGACGATGTTAGCCGATGTTAGCCGACCATTCGGAGAGACATCTGAAGAAGAAGACACCATACTGACATAACTTACATCAATAATGAACATTTAATTCTTTTATTTTCATTTTATGTATATCTCTTGGAAATAATGTATGCTAATAAATAAAATGTAAGATAAAACGCGGGACACATCAAGGTTTAAGTAAAAGTTGATAAATAATTGGGTGTATAGCGGTACTAAGCCACGGTAATAAGCGCCTCTATTAAAGTAAGTTTCCACTGAATGGCATATTATCCACTGTTGTTTGCATGTACTAAAATTTTACGGTACGGTAACGGTACCTTTAGTTTAAGCTATTTCGCGCCGGAGATGTTGTAGTGTGAAATGTGCTTTATTTGTAAACGACGACAGTGCGCCATCAATTTCCCGGCTTTAATATGGCAAGACAAAGGGCTGCGAGCCATTATCCTGTGCTAGTATGTTCGACAACGTGAAGCTCGAGGTAATTAATTGATTTTGTAATTACTTTTAAACCAAAAATAACCAATATGAACGAAGGCGGACTCGATATTTTGATCGAAAATACCTACATATACTATATGCACATATGATCACGCCGAATACCTCAAGGAGAGTAAGCAGAGTGTAGAACGCAAGTTCTCTCTCCACAGGCCTCTTTCACTACATCCTTATTTATCAGTCTCGTCATACATGCTCGCTGGTTTGGAGTACTCTTGACATTCCTAACCTTGGGTGTATCAAAAATCATTTTTTTTATTATTTAAGTATGTTTATCACTGTGTATCGACTAATCTGTGTGTTCGGCTACCAACGGAGGAATTAAAGTTAGAGATATTTTAAATCTATTACATAAACTTGTAACCTCGACCTTTAAGAGGTAAGCTGAGGGACTGATCGGACTACACTTATCATAACACGTAAATTGCATAACAGTGTCTTTCACACAGTAACCGAGCTCGAAGGACCAACATTGCTCGATCATTGATCAAACGATGAGATAAGCAAACGTGTCCAAATCGTGTACAGTCTTGATTTATGTGATTACTGATATGTATCGAATCGATACATATCTAGCTCAGCTAATTGTTGGCGCCTCACTGAATTAATGAACGAACTATAATTGCCGTTTGAGTCAATTGAACTGAGTTAAATTGAGTAATCACTTCAACATTGATTTACATACTTATTTCGGAATTTGAGATGCGTTGCCTTGGAAAAATGTCTGGCGTAGCGATATTAGATCGAATCTGCCATGAATATATTTGTAAAGCAACTGGTGTTAACAAGGGTGTGATTTTAAAGCTGAAAGAGGACACTACGTTGGTTTGGAAATATAGAAAAAAAATACGATACGTATATAATTGTGTCAAAAGAGAGGAGAAAGAGGTATGTAAGTCTAGAGAGAACTGGCGCTCTACTCTATTTACCTACCCTGTGAGGGACTCCACGCGATAATATGTATATATGTTATTAGTAACAATAAAAATATTATATTAAAAAAATGTATACCGATACTATTCATATTAGATGTGTATTTACGTTAGATAATGATTTTATAGACAAGCCTGATATGAACTCTCATTCATTTTATTTCACGAATTTAATAAGGCAACGTTTTTATTTTACTGCGTAATAAAACTCGTGTTTACTGCTTGCAAAATTAAGTATTAAGGTGCGAATAAAAAAAATACAATTTGGTGATTAAATAATTCAGAATCACTACACACGTTGACACCACTAGTGTTGCAACGGACTAATGCTTGCTATGAAGCCTGTTTTACAAGACATAAGAATAAAACAATATCAATGATACTTCATCACTACTTAAAACAGATAAGCCACGTTAGAATCTTATAACGTTTGAAGCGATGATTTCGCGCACCTTCAAACATGTAGCTTACATTAAAATATTTCGGCGAAACGGCGATAGACCTGCCAACACTATCACTCCGTCACCTAAAAACACATCCCAAGCAAAAAGTGTACGTGAGGAAACTGCTAACCACTGCCTACCCCTGCGGGAACCCTTGTAGGATGGCGTGAAGATATTACGATAAAATAAACTTATACGAGAACAATTTTTTTTCTCCAAGTCCAATGTAAATAATGCCTATATACATTTATTACAGTGACTGTCAAAACGCCTTCGACGAAAAATTTCCTCCGCGCCTCGATATCAAACTAACAGCTGATAACAAAGGAACAAAGAACCACCTTCAATTCCTTTCTTCCATCATTGGGCTAATTAAATGGCCGAAGTTACCGCAGAATGGTGAAAACGTGACTTTTGCAAAAAAATACTATCACCACCAATACCTGTAAAGTATAATTTATACTTTAAAAAGACTAGGTGCTAGGTACAGTCAAAGCACTAAACCGCTTTAATCTCCCATCAAATTCTCATTCATAAGCGATGTTGGTTTCGAATAAGCAATACAGATTGTTTGCTTACGTCATAGGAAAATATTTTGTGTGAACTTAAATGTAAAATGTAAATTAAATATTGATCTAATATGTAATTAAATAGTCACTTTATGAAGTAGCAGTACTTAAACCATAGACGAATTTCTACGATGTAAAGAAAGGTTCTATTTTACATAAAATCAAAGCAAACTGAAAAATCCATGTAGTGTTGTCTCTGCAGTAAGGTTTGCAAAAAATAATAAAATATAAAGAAATATATGCGTTCCAATCTGATACTGGTAACACTCCCATTTCTTTTAATATAACTCGGCAACGCGCGAGAATTTTGGTATCACAAGCGTATTCTTATGTTCAATATTTGAAGCAGAGAAGGAGATAAATAGTACCACTACTTTAAGTAATAATATTATAAGATTTGTGCTCAAGCAAAGTAAATTGAATTGTTCCCAGGCGCCACGCTCAAATGGCAAACGTTTGACGTCGAATGTCATTAATTTATGTGGGAAATGCAACACTGCCTGATTGAAACCGGGAAATGTTTCGTAGTTGACCCTCTGTTGCCCTACTCTGATGTTGGAAGCATTGATTAATACTTAGCCGGTAACTACTGGCTATCACCACTCCAATCTGACAGTAGCTAACAAATAAATAGAATTTAATTTTACCACACGTTATTTACGGGAATTTTGACTGAAAAAGGAGGCGGTTAAGATACATAGGTACAAGTAAATAACTAATCAGCTAACGAGGTCGTTATCCAAAAGAGGTATGTAGATTGACTAACAAAGGGATTACATACCTATGTCATCAAGCTGAGTCACTTACAAGGTAGGCAGGGAGAGCAGAGATCCTCTTTGCTTCGTCCTCATTCATCATTCATTCGTACATGATTTCCAGTTTACCCGTATCCATGTTTTAATACATATATATCATAGCACGAAGGCAAACAAACTCGCGTCCTATCTGATGATAAGTGGTTAGTACAGTCTTTGGAATCGCACAGTATCGACCCAAAGCTATACTAAATTTTAAGAACGTTCTAGGTAGATAAAGCCATTCACAGGTAGAGCTTAGAAACGTCACATGTCTTCACACGGTTTTATCCTTCACTGTAAAGCGTGCGTGTGAAACGCATTTAGAAAAGTATACCAATTCTACTCACTAAACAGAACTACTCTTCGTAATACAGTACCAGGAGTAAGGTGTCCCCAGTTCCTAATTAAATTTGCATCGGGCCCCATTTGTATTTTAAAGAGGGAGTGTCTCGTATTCCTGTTATCTCGACACCTGTGCAACGAGGACGTTCTTGCCGTAATACGAAGGTATATAAGGCTGGCAATTGTCTGACTGTTTACTTTACTCCTTTTGCGATATTATACTTGGTGTTATTGTCAAGTAAAGCACGACGTCCGATCAGTTTTGAAGAACTTCTCAAACATTCAAGAACTTTTCCCAAGCTGTTCCTACCGTATGCAAAAGTTCGAAAAACTATACGGTACCAGGGGTTTGAATCTGTAATCTTGACTAAGCAACTTAATAACAAATCACTAAGCGACGTAACTCGTTAAAAGTGTAGAAAAACAAAAGAAAGATATGGCAAACAGAGACAGATCAGTGAGTTTATTGACAGTCAAAGTTGTAGGAACATATTATCAGTTTAATTTCCTGATTTTTATAATATTTGGTACTGATTCACAGACAGTAAGTTGAGAATCAATGTTCCTTTTATTTTGATTACTGAATTGTGCCAAAGGGAGCGTGGCAGTTAAATAAAATATATTTAGTATAACAATGGGACAATATCAAGAGAGGTAGGGCATAACGGGTTTCCCGTTCGAATTTGGAGCTGCCCGACTGGGGCAGGACCTCCACCTTACAGAAGTCCGTAGCCAAGTAACACAACTTTTTGTGTTGTGTTCCTACGCGGTGAATACGGTTTCCAGTAATGAACTCCTTGGGGAGTGGAGAGGATTGTTACATTGTGTTGGAAGCAGAGGGTTTAAACCCATTATGCTGCCAACGCACTATAACTCTCCGAACACAGAGTAGCAACGCGCAAGTGATACCGTTTCCCATCAGGTGGGCCGTATGCTTGTTTGCCACTATTGTTGTATAAAAAAAAATATCCCATAATACTTTTGTTGAATGCGGCAAACAAATTGGGTAAAAGTAGAGGATATTTATTACTTATCCTTTTTGAGAAGCAATTCACATACATACATAAAGAAAAACAAAAATCCACATTTTAATTCATATTTTTAGACAAAAAATTTTAGGAAGCACATAAGCTACTATAATACCACAGAACATTGATTTCGGCGCAAAGTAAGCAAACCTTGAAGAATTCAAATTATACAACGAAATAGATACTTAAAGAGTTACACCTAAAAACATGGAATATGTAAGACTAAGGAAATGTGCCTATTTCTTTCTAAAACATTTTTTATTTATCACTCACATTCCTGTCCCTCTCTTAAGTAGCTGTGACCACAGGGTCAACTGCATACCCATATATTATGTATTAGATATAAGTAAGGAATAGCAATAAATAATTATTATTATGATTTATTATGTTTTTTTTATCTAACGTACCTACATCGCACCGGGAATCGAGCCGGCAACTCAATCTACGCATCCAAGACTGCTAGACTAGTCGGCTGTCACAATGCGAAAACATACGTGTACCAAAAACTCATAGTAACGTTAAACACACCTTCGCATAAGCCAGTGGCCAGAGAAAACTATTTTACCAAATTCCGCAACCAAGAGCTTTTTGTAGGTTCACATTATCTTTGTACTAAGTCGCCATGACGCCGCATCAATAGAGCTTTAAATACCAACTGAAATACTGGGAGAGTTTCTAACAACGCACGCTTCCCACTAATCCGTACAACATACTCTCGAAATACAATGGAAACATACGGGAAGCATTCTGTAGCGTTCTCGCTGCTTCATGTTAAGCAAAAAGGTTGTATTCGAATACTCGTTTTGTATAAAGAATGAGTACGAGCTTCATATTTTTAACATAATATATTTTTTCTTTGCGCTGTTTAAAGCTTTTTCAGTATATTGTTATACAAAAATATACCTTCTCGTCGTCGTGGACGCCTATTTATACGATTATTTTGCAACACAAAGATGGCAAGTTCGAATCACAACTGCACCAATGAGTTTTTTTCTGAACTTACGTACAGTTATTAATCACACCACGAGTTTTACGGTGAGTCATGCTTGAGAAACGGCGCTGGACTCGCCATCTGCCATGCTGGCACCTAAACATACCTCTGGAAAAAAGAGCATGACGAGAGGTAGGAGTGTTACAGACGACCCTTGGAATGCGTGTAGATATATATTGTGAGATCTCATAGACGAATAGTACCACAATGATAAGACTCTTCAATAGAGTGTTTCAGGAAGATATAATGCTCTCTAAGGAAGCGGTGACCTAGTGCAAGTTTTTTAGGGTTGCCAACGCGTGATTGTTATGGGCTAAATATTTATCTTGCTAGACATGTGATATAAAATATTATAATTTCTTAATATGGCCATAAATATTAAAGTAATTCATTACACAAATTGTGTATTGTAATACTGGGTAACGTTTATAAAGGACGCAGTGGAACCGCACGAAATTAAATCCTGCATTTCATTCAAGTGTGGCATGCAAATTCCCGAACGATGTTCGTCCTTGGGTAGCTGAAATTCAGTGCACATTTCGCTAAAATCGCTCCTTTGCACACATCACTGAATAAAATTTGGTATTATATTGTTATTTTGAATAATGTATGAATATTAAATATTGCAGATACAGAACTATTGTTTAATAAGAATTTTAACAATTTTTTAAGCGTCAAATAGAACAGGCATAAGATAAATTATCCGCAGATCAGACTTTTTAAATACCTACACACCTCATATACTCTAACAGAATCAACCGCAAGCAAAAAAGGCGTATAATTATCGTCAAATATAAGAGGCTTTCCCCTCTACAACGGGATGCTTACGAAAGTCGTATAAGCTAGTCATTATTTTCAGTTTACTGCCAATCTCATATACGCTATAATAGCAGCGTGAAGCGACAGATAGCTCGCAGCGAAACGAGCACTCCGAGTAGAAGCTAACATTCAGTTGGAACTTAGGTCCTAAAATGGCTATTTATATTACCCACCAGTCACTGTTAGTAATTTGGGAGCTGTCTCAGTGAACGGACTGCGAAATTAGTTGAAAATTTGTATGCGACCGATTATTGGCTCCTAAATTGACGTGCTTATATTTAACGTTTCCTCTAATGACAGTGAGTAAAATTTGTACGATATATCGCTTAAAAGGCCATGCATTTATTTTCGTTGACGTTTGGAAACAAATAATTATTTGATAAACGTCAAAATAAAATCAATATATTTACTCTTACTTTAAGAACAGAACTGATTAAAGAAACCTGGCAGTTGTGCCGTTTTACTACTGACAAGTTTTTTTCTGGGAAACGATGGTAAGGTTTTTTTAAAATTCTGAAGACACTGATGAATGTGGACGAAGCGAAAGAGGTATTTAAGTCTAGAGACAACTGGCGCTTTATAATCACTGCCTACCCCATAAGGGACTCGGCGTGATGATATAATGATGATGTATGAATAATATTTGTACAACTATAAGATGCCCCATAATTGCAGAAGCTCAAAAGCAACTTAACTTAACTTAAAATTAAGGTTACCCTTGAATGCGTCTGTTAATAGTGCCTTTGCCTACAACGTTTCTCTCAGACTCGAGTAACTAGCTAACTTTTCCCTCAATAGTTATTAGTAAACACAGTAGAGAGAACACAATCAAACTTCCGCAATTAAAGGATCCAATATATATGTACATATAGTATAGGAATAGAAACATTAGCACCATTTAATGAATAGTGACAAAACTTAAATGGATTATAACATTTTAAGGACGTCTATTAAAAACATGCCATACATATGACCATTTATTTGAATCTAATATATTATATACGGTGAAGGAATATATCGAGAGCAAACCTGCATACGTCTGAGAAGCAATTCAAAGGCGTATGTATAGTCCTGTTTGAGTAACGGCGATAGACTCGCCATCTGTCACGTTGGCACCTAAAAAATATATCTCTGAACTACTATTACCTATACTCCGCCTACCCCTTCGGGAACCCTTGTGGGAAGGCGTGAGTGAAGAGCGAGAGAAGTATAATAATAATATATCTATATAAATATTTCCGCGTGTTTTTTAGAGAACATAAAGGTACTTACAATTTACACGGGGTAATAATTTTACCAATAACTAACCATGGTCAGTTGCCGAGATCAAATTGATCGAACACTCAATGATGGGAACGTTAATGAATTGAAACCAGCGAGCATGTATGATGAGACCGATGAAAGTGTAGCAAAAGTGCTCTGTAAGTCTAAAGAGAGTTGGTGCTTCTACTCTGTTTGGGAATCCTTGGAGTTTCGGCGTAGCGATATTTATATATGCAGATAATAAGTCAGTTTTTTTCCACATTATTAGCATGAAGCATATTGCGTTGTGCCTGAATCCACCTTTAGAGCAATGGAAGGCACGTAGGTCACATTTTCATTCGACCTCAAACACCGTTAATATGAATGCGAGTACGCACTGATTTGGTCCAATGGATTTCGGTCACGTGACATGCTTTGCAATTTTAAGTATAAAGCCGATTTTATATAATTTGAACAATAATTGTCATGTTGCATCATTTATTTATTTTGATCATTTTAACTTATTCTTAATGTTGATTTCATTTGGAATTATTATTGTATGGATTTTGGTATCTGAAATAAATGAATTATTATTATTTTTATTAAAGGTTCTAAATTTCTGAAGAGATTTTGATTATTTTGGCATATCAAATCGATTAAATAGTTAACATTGATCAAGAAAGAAAACGTCAAGAATCGGTTCTCAAAACTGGCACGTATAAAGCCGGGTAAAAGTTCGAATCCCCACTGTACCAATGAGGTTTTCTTATCTTAAGGTGATTAGTCACACCACGATATTTAAGGTAAAGGAAGAAAACGAGAGTAAACCTCGAGTAAATTTCTGGCGGAAAATGTGTGTGAGAACTACCTATTCCAGAATAAATACATTGTATTCGTCTTAAACAAATGAGATTATATCTGAAATCAATTCAGACAAGTAGCCTTAATCATAACGCACAAGAGCTCAAATTACTTTAATAAAATGCTACTCAAATAATATCTTAAAAACCCGCGGACTTCAACGGCTTTGTCTCAGTATCAAATTGTGGCGTCACTATTCTCTACCTAGATAAAGTTTCCAAGGACTTTACAAGGATATACGTACCCAGAACAAAGGAATTTTATATTTATATATTTCATAGCTATACATGGGGTTTTTCAGTTTAATTAAGATATTGAAATAATACGATACTAAACAAATAATAAAATACAATCTATGTACTGATAATTAAATATTTTTGTTACTAAAATTATTTTATGCGATGTCTTAACATTTTATGTACAGGAAAAAATCTATGTATAAAAATCTACCCTCACAAGGTACACAATGTCTTTTTGACTTCATCGGTCTTTTATACTCGCCGATATCGAGAACTCTTGACGGGGGACTGAACCAGCGCGTTTGTTTCACCTCTTCTTCTCCTATCAGTTATTTTTTCTTGGAAATGGTGGCAACTTTAGTTCTTATTAAGCATGTGATGTTTAATAAGTGTTCCCTATGTCCCTTACGTTGAATAAAATATTTTGATTTGATTTTATTTGAGCCCATCTATGAGTATTCAATAAATTTTGATCTAGGTAGTGGAGCTTTCTGTTCTAGAAACTTTTGCATTGTATATCAATTTCGTAAATATTTATTCAATGAGTAGACTAATTAATGTGGATGAAGCGAAACATGTTAAGAGAGACGAGCGTGAAAATATATGTGTATGTACAAGTCTTTATCAGTGTAATGTGAAGTAACCCTGCCTGCAAGCTGAACGCGCTCTGTCTACAAACAGGCAAGGCATAACAGTAACATTTATTCTGTTTGCACATGACTGTTGCGACAAGCCACGTTGGCTGAGCCACAGTGACATAACTTTTATTGAAAAGTATCCTCGGTCGTAAGTTGCTTTTAACTCTAATGCAACCCCAATGGTTTCCACTACAGAATACGTTCCAAATAAATATATTTTATTATCTTAACTTGTATTATCTTAGAGCCATGGTGACAGTGTGATTAATATTCTTATTAACAAATATTTAGGTTCAAATATCAGTGTGTAAAACGTTTTATTTATTTATTTATCTAGAGTTAAATTATTTGTTACCATCAAAGGGAAAGCTTGATTAGTTAAAAGAAAATATTAAGTCGTAACGTCGGTGGCAGACTCGCCATTTTAAATATAACTTCGATGAGAAATGGATGCTTTAACACATCTGGCTACCGTAAATACTATGTATGCATAATGTTTTAAACGTATATTTCTAACAAAGTAAAAAAAAAATTGCGCACGGGCCAACTTAATTGTCGTTACCCAAACTGGAACTAAAAACGACCAAAAAAGAGGTCGCATACTTTTGTCTCAACTGGACCCATGAGCTTCATTTAAAACCCGTTGAAATGGAAATATATTTGCGAAAAGCGTCAGAAAATACAGACATGGTGAGAAATTAGCCATATATAAAATGAGACTGGTGCCCGAGAAACAGCGGCACAAAAAGTGAAATATATTGTAAACACTGAAAGCTGCGAGGTACACTTTTAGGCGAAAATGTTCGCTAGATTTACAGTGAGCATGAATATTCATGGGATCATATCATAAAAGTAAACTAGATAAACCCAGTTTCATATTCGGCTGGCGTACATAAGGGTCAATATTTTTATGTTTAATGCAAAAGTCTAGGCCCTTTTAACCTCTGCTTTCTGTATGGACGTGCTTGAGTAACGGCGATAGACTCGCCATCTGTCACGTCGGCACCTAATATACCTCTGGCGGAAAGTGGGTGTCTGGGTATTACCTATACACCTCTGTCTACCCCTTCGGGGACCCTTGTGGGAAGGCGTGAGGATATATTATTATTACTATATTACTATATACTATATTATTATTAGGAAGAGGTGTATAGGTCAAATCAAATTTAACGCGAAACTACCAGACACCGCCTGTGTATTACAAATAGCGATAGACATTTATGTTAATACTAGCTGTCGACTTCGTCCGCGTCGTAGTGACTTTGCGCAGTATTTTTCATTTATTTTTTATGTGTGTGTGTATAGGGGATGCCTACGTCATAGTAGCTTTATGCATGCAAAGTTTCAGTCCGATCGGTTTAAAATTGAAAAAGTTTCTTACAAACTTTCATCCCCTATTTTATTCCCTTATGGGTTGAATTAATCAAAATCCTTTCTTAACGGATGCCTACGTCATAACATCTACCTGCATGCCAAATTTCAGCCCGATCCGTCCAGTGGTTTGGGCTGTGCGTTGTTAGATCACTCTGTCACCTTTAAGTTACCCTAAAGAAGTCCATATTGGGGACCCCAAAGGAACAAGGGCGCGATACGTTAGTGAATACGGTAAAGTTTCGCTCGCATTCCCGAGTATTCCTACGAGGTGACACCATTTGTACCGGTCTCAAACAAAATAAAACACATGTGTAATATTTTATAGAGTTTCAATATCGTTGGATTCTCAATTGGTTTATCGAAGCTCGTGTTATAATAAACACTTTATGTTATATTGGGCTGTTAAGAAATAATAATAATATATTGATACCTGATGAGACCTGGATATATTAGAGAAAACACGAAAATAGCATAAATACAGTTGAGATGCATTTTATTCGAAATTTGAAAGCAGCTGGTGTAATCGAGGGTGCGATAGTAAAGACGAAGAAAGACATGTTACGTTGGTTTGATAAAAAGATAGTATTTGTGAAGGAATGCTTAAAAACAGTTATACAATGCGAAGATCTCCATTCTTGGTGTTCAATCGATTGAGCTAGTTTCTATAAAATAGCCATGAAACATTGCCTACTAAAATGCCCTTATCCGTGACCGTTAACGTAAAAACCCTGGTCAATTTAAACTTACCAGATAGACTTGTCTGGTAAGTTGAAAGTGACCAGATTTATGAATGTAGAAATAAAAATATGTTAATTTAAATGCGACATTGAAATAAACACGTACATATGTGAATATTTAATTTCGTGTTAAATTTAATTAAACGTGCTCATTCGATTGTTTAATTCATAACACAGTGAAATTATATGCCTGATACGCCAATTTCAGAAGAGCTGTCCCTCCGTATTTCGAGGGCACTTTCTACATGCAATTACTCCGAATAGAAAATAAATTGGGTGGAATTGCTTTTGACATTGCCTTTATGATTTAATGTTCTGTATTAACTTTTGTTTTAGTTTACAGTTGGACTTGAACATTGACTACTTGACACAACATATTTATAACAAGCTTATGCCCGCGGCTTTACCCGCGTGGAGTTCCAAAAAGTAGCTTATGTATTTTCCTGCTAAAATCGCTTCAGCCGCTATATTTTTGCCTTTATAATATTAGAGCTTTGACTTTTCGGGATATAAATTATCCTATGTTACTTCTAATACCTCCAAGAATATGGGTACAAACTTTCATGATGATCGGTTAAGTAGTTTTTACGTGTAAAGCGTAACAAACAAACTTACATTCACATTTATAATATTATATTGATTGAGCCAGTAAGTAAGTCAGTAAGTCACCTTTAGGGGGTAGGCAGAGAACATAGAGCGCCATTCCTTTACATACTATAAGACCTCCAAATTATTTTTTTTACTTCGTCTACAGTCTTCAAACGTTCCTTAATATTATGCATTAATACGCCTGGAATAAAGGTAGTTATTGTTGCTCGTACACGTTTCAATATGAATACAGTAACATTTTGATTTAGCAGTTGCTTAAAACTGAACTTTTTATTCATTTTAAAGTTACAAATCTCATTATATATTCTTTATCACTCAGATTTGTGAGTTTTCACTTTTACACTGAACAAGGCCGAATAGAGTGCTACGCGGTTCGTAGCTTTGTAGCTACAGAGCGTAGTGTCAGCTCTACATTGCTACGCCATAGTGAGCGCTTGTAGCAGTATTACGCAATACTCAATCCATTGTTTGAATATCACGTTATATTTTGCATAAACCTGAGAATTGCGAAATAATGATATATTTTGATTACTTCTAAATATGATATTGTACAAAGAATTTTATTTAATACTAAAATCAGTCTTACAAGAAAAAGGGTCCATGAATATAATCAACAGTATTTTAATTCATGGCGTACCACTATAATCTATTGTGTTAAAATTAATTTATAAAAGCCGAAAGTATGTGTAGTTACAGTGTTTTAGTGTCATTAATACTCTGCCAACAAGCCGTGGTGGCAGAGACATATAGTCGTGTTCGAGTAACGGCGATGCACTAAAATATATCTCCTGCGGAAAATAGGTATGTGGGTACTATCTACACATCTCTGCCTTTACACACACCTTGTAAGATGGTGTGAAGATATATATATATATATATTTTCTATCAAACCCTAGCCTAAATGTACCAATTTTTTTTCTAAGCTCATGAAGAGATGATCATCAAAGTTGTTCACTATTGGGATAAGAAACTAAATATATCTCCGGCAAAAGAGGATGTTACATAGGTGATTGCTAGATAAGGTACATTGATCCAATCGGATGTTATTAAAGTTTAATGTAAACTCTATCAACCAACCAGCATTAAAGAAACATTAACGTCTTTAAATACAAGATTTAGGATCCCGTTAGCATAACTCGATAGCGCACATTGGAATACATGACATGTGTAGTAATGAATCTTCGACAAGACAACGAATCCCAGGCAGACACTGCTACGAAGAATACGGATGCCCGCGAAGCATTTTCAATATCTCGGTGTATCTTGAGTGGCGTAAGCGCCTTTATTTGAAAAGTTTCCACCTTTTCGTTGTTAGAAGTCTGTATATATCTCAAATACTATTTTTACTAGGCGTTGTTCGACACACTTCTAGAAGCTTCGAGAGTTCTTCGGAAATAAATGTTGGATATTATCGACCATTAGCGAACACATTTATACTTCGCCGTTTAAACAACTAGCTTAGATCTACTAGTACACTTGTAATATTGTTTTCCTGAATTGAAATACGGAGAATATATCATAATTATCATAATTTAGAGCTGATTTTACGAATCTAATCTTATGCGCTTAAGCATTGGGATTAAAATAATTTCTACGAGTTTACAAGTACTGCAAATACTGAACCATGCATACGTACTAAATTAGTTAATATTACTTGGTAGCTGAAAAGCTAACTTACAGTGCAATTTTAAATTAAGAATATATTCGTCCATCATTTATTTCCTTACTTTCTTCCCTAAAAAAATATAATTTTGAGTAAATACTACGCTTCCTTACTACCGCACGTTACAATATTATTATTATATGAAGATATGTATGTGCTTTGAATATCTTAAATAATTCAGTATCAGCATCTCATGCATTGTGTATCACGGCCAGGATTCGTCCGTGTATTGAATGTGACATGAATGAAAGAAACAAAAATAAATATTATTATAATTTTATTTCGTCACACCTTGCCAGAACCTATCAATCCTCTGCCTACCTCTTCGAGGACACCCTCTAAGGGGTAAGCAGAGGCTATTTTTATTTTTTATTCTTTCCCAATCTAGCTAGAGCTAGCTAGCAAAGCTAGATGATGATATTGTGTGAGATGTATACTGGCACAGAGTACCTAAACCAAGACCTGTTCAAGAAAATAATATACATTCTACTTCAGAGACTTTGAAAGAGATTTTTGAACCGCAGTATGTTATGCTAACTGGATCCTAAATCTTGTATTTAAAAGACGTTAATGTTTCTTTAATGCTGGTTGGTTGATAGAGTTTTACATTAAACTTTAATAATATCCGATTGGATCCAATGTACCTTATCTAGCAAACACCTGTAACATCCTCTTTTTGCCGGAGATATATTTAGTTTTCTTATCCCAATAGTGTTTCAACTTTGATGATCATCTCTTCATGAGCTTAGAAAAAAAATTAATTTTTATTTAGGCCCAGGGTTTGATAGAAAGAAAAAAAATATATATATATATATATATATATATATATATATATATATATATATCTTCACACCATCTTACAAGGTGTGTGTCAAGGCAGAGATGTGTAGATAGTAACCACATACCTATTTTCCGCAGGAGATATATTTTAGTGCATCGCCGTTACTCGAACACGACTATATGTCTCTGCCACCATGGCTTGTTGGCAAAGTATTAATGACACTAAAACACTGTAACTACACATACTTTCGGCTTTTATAAATTAATTTTAACACAATAGATTATAGTGGTACGCCATGAATTAAAATACTGTTGATTAT
>JACCPG010000817.1:124163-137457 GCA_016069955.1 Drepana arcuata | reverse complement strand
AGATATACCTAAAAGATAAAAGAACATCAATTATAATATTATTGCGCTTATAATAAATAACAATAATAAATGAAATGAGAATACAAGTTACAATATAAGAAGTACAAAAAAAAGTGCAAATTCGTTATGCGAGATCTTATTCGTCTGACCAACCTACAAATCATACATTTCGCTCCGGAAGACACTCGATTTCGACACACAATGTAGGTTGGTACTCACGCTTCTATTGTTTTCTCTTAGTGCTATACCATCGTTCAGAGCGACCGTCCTTGAAATATTTATGTTCGCAGTCATTGAGTTTCAGATCGAATAACTGTGCTGGCTTAACTAGTAGCCATTTAGACTCTTATTCTACTTTATGTACTAAAGTTCACCCAAAGATTGGCAACACAATAATACCTCTATATAGGCTACGGTAACCGCTACCGTCTACTACTATCATCTTATCGAGTATGCTTAATTTTGTCATCTATCTATACTATGATATTATAAAGGGGAAAGATTTGTATATTTGTGTGCGTGTATGTTTGTAATGAATAAACTCAAAAACTACTGTGCCGATTTCAAAAATTCTTTCACCATTGGAAATTTACATTCACCGTGAGTGACATATGCTATATTTATTGCTAGAAAAGATTAGGGATCCTTTTTCTCTCCTCCCTCTCTTATGTCTACCCGTGCGAAGTCGGTACGGGCCTCTAAGTGGTATAAAAAGCCGATTGTCTTAAAAAAAATAAAAAGTGGGTGTGTGGGTATTACCTATACACCTCTGCCTACCCCTTCGGGGACCCTTGTGGGAAGGTGTGAGGATATATATATGTGGGGATAGTAATCAAAACACTCGCGTATTAACTGTGTTTATATTTTATTTTAAATTAAAAATGGTAAGCCGTTATTACATCGTACATAACCTTTTTTCTTTTTAAATTTTAATCTACAACGCTAATAAGTTCCGTAATACAAAAAGAAAACAAACTTAAATCCATCCCACATATATATATTGCCTTAAAAAAAAGTAATTGGTACATACACGTTTTTTTCTAAGACAACCATGTGATGTATTTAGGTCAACCAGTCACTCACCTGTTTAATTTCTAGATATAACTGATATTTCTCTAGAAATACTATAAATTACACGCACCACTGGCTTACCGGAGTAGCCATTAATTCCATTCCAGAGCCATTCGAATGGCTCGCTACTAGCCATTCGACACAGTCTACCGTTCGTTAGTGGCAATTGGCCGTTATACATACTTGCTAACTGCAAAGTGTTCATGAGAAAAACATATGTTCGTATAATAAGTAGCATAAAATTGATAGCTTTTTTAATTTCCTCTTCACGGTGAGTTGAAAGTAGAGCGCCATGATAAGTTTATGATTGATTACTCGCGTCTATTCTGGGCTTTCTTCTTTTGTGTTTGAATAAACTGGGTTAAGAGGTAAATATACTATAGGGTACATAGGTAAATTATTTAAATTCATATGTATATCAACACTCCGAGTCCCTCACGGTAGGCAGAAGGAGCAGGGCGCCCGTCTGGAATCATCACTATGTTTAAGGTACTGTGCCTACTTCGCCCGCTCCCATATAAAATATAAAATAATATATCCTCACGCCTTCCCACAAGGGTCCCCGAAGGGGTAGGCGTAAGTGGGTGTGTGGGTATTACCTATACACCTCTGCCTATGTATGGGGTCCCTTGTGGGAAAGCGACAAGATATTTTGTACTCGAGTCGTGTAGGATCAGATGTTCTCAGCATTTACATAAAACCAAAACAAATGTACCTTTTAGATAATGCAAAATATTAATTTATACATAATATAACTGTAAAATTTTCGAGAGCTATTTATTACCTACACTCTGAATGTTGACGAACAGAACAGGATTTAGATATTTAAACAGTTACAAGGACTATTAAGTCTAATACAATGATTTCCAAATTCAAAACATTTTATCGAACTTGATGTACCAACGTGCGGACTAATATCGACTGGGCCCATAACACCAAAAGCCACTTTTTGCCTCTACATCAAACAATAGTTTCATTATTGAAATTGATTAGGTAAGCTTTTTCTGCGAACTTTCAGTTGTACGCGACTGTCTGCATAGAATTAATACTTCGTGTAGCCTACTTTTTATCCACGAGTATATGATTTATATCATTAACTTGAAACATAATTGTGCCCCATACAAAGTTTCATCCTTCATATCAACCCTTTTTAAGTTTTATTTTCGCGACAAAAAGTAACCTACCTTTGAGTAGGTCCCGTCTATCGGGCTACCAAATTTCATCGAAAAAGGTTTAGGGGTAAGTGAAAACATAGCAGACAGATTTACTTTCGTATTTATAATATCCGTATGAATACCTACTCTATTATGTTAGCAGCCATAGTTAACAATGTTGGTGAAAGTAATGCTTGATAAGAAAATAATAAGTCTAGTTCTCCAAAATGATGCTTTGGGGCAGAGAATGCTGTACAGTCGCCGAAAACATTGTTACAACTTTATAGGGAATAAACAAGTATGACTTAAATTAAAATAAATGATAAACTGGCGAGTATCTATGAAGACATAAATGAATTAGTCCATTGAACTGTTACAATTATAGACCGAATATTGCATTTTTAGATGACGCAATTTTATTTTGGGACATGTGTGTGGGGTCAATAGAAGCTTAACCTCAAGTTTGTGGGATCGCCAGCTTCGCCACCCTTGTGTTGTTGTAAGACGCATAGTTTCCGAGATATCACGAAAAAAGTGTTTTCACCCCTTTTTCCAAGATGGCGGCCGGTGGACAAGGATGACGACCCCACAAACTTGAGGTTAAGCTTCTATAGACCCCCACACAAGTACCAAAAATAAAATTGCGTCCTCTAAAAAATGCAAAGCTCATGTAACATTTCAATGGACTAAGTGTGAAGCGAAAGTGGTTTGTAAGTCTAGAGAGAATTGGCACCCTACTCTCTATGCCTACCTCCTGAGGTACTCGGCGTGAGGATACCTATGAAAACAATGAATTGTACCACCGTCTGGTTCTGTGATCAGAGCTTCTGCATGCAAAACTTGGGGGTTATAGGAGTATCTCCCACAGGAGCATCAAAATTTAACGAAAAAAAGCAAAGGAATAATTATACATTTTTAGTAAGTTGTTTTATGCTAATAACTTAGTCTTGAATGCCGTAGGCATTAGTTAAGTGTACATCAATCAAATTAAGTAGGTACACATATTGGTGTCCCTTTCCTATAATAAAAAAATTGCTTAGTTTGGGACTATAAACATTTTTTTCAGATTCATTCCAATTACCATCACAAGATAAAATTTACAACAAGGTAAAAAAAATATTGCTTTGAAATATTTAAACTGAACAATATCAAGTGGAAGTGCATGTATGCATCCTTCAAGTTGGAACCTTACCACTGCTGCTACAATTGAAATCTAACCATTCTATAATGTTTTTTTTTTGTATTGTCTCTTGTAGCATGAGTTCCGGGAACTTTTGCTACTTAACCAGTCAATGGCGAGACCTAGGCCTCCAGCCAGAAGCCACAGGTTAGGTTAGATCTATAATGAAGCGTTGGAATTAAGTTATAGAAAACAGGTCTTGAGTGGCATGCAACATAGATGAGACTGCTATGACATAAATGGATAGAAGACATAGTACATAGACAAAGAAGCAAGAATTAACCTCCATTAAGTTTTTTTAAGTAAAATTTACTTAGAAAAACAAATCCATTTTGTAAATATTTTATATGATCTTTTATGAGCATTTAATTCTTACCAGGGCTAAAATATTTTCATATTCAATTCATATATTTTCCTTAATTAAAGAATACTGTGTAAATACTGTGACATTCAACAGATTGATGCTAATTACTCATGATACCTATATTATCAACTAGATATGTACTTTTTTATTGTGTGATATTTGTTATGACACTTGTCAAAAATTGCTAACAAGTAGTTAGCAGTCTGTAAAATAGCATTAAAAGTGATTATGAGAAAAACACAGAACAGTGATGCAGTGAAAGAAGAGAAGGGTTTTAAAATATTTCTTCTGATCTCATGAAAAAGAAACTGTTACAAAAGCCACCAAAACTATGGTCATAATATCTACGAGAAATATTGTATATTCCAAATTAATCACATTGGGTATCCTTGAATCACTGCACAACTGGTGTGTGTAGGTGATCTGTGGGTGTAATTTGAAAGGATGGCCTTAGCCCTACCATATAGGCTGGTGACAATAACCAACATTTTGGTGATAGCCTTGCCTGTATTATGTGCACTAAATGCTTCTCATAGAATATCAGTTCTTATTCCATATGTAGTAGAACACCATTTACAACTAAATATAAAGTAACAAGCGAGAAGCATATCAAATTGGAATATCATAGCGATTTTACATGGATATTAAGAATCACCATAACTAAATCAGCCTAAAATTTAATGTGCTTGCCAAATCTATTTTCAATCTGTAGTTTGGCAACTTTTCCATTCAATTTGTATGCTTTAGATGACAAATGTTAAGTAGGTTAAAAGATTTACTCACCTTTTGTTTCCTGTAATTCTTTGTTCAGTCTTTCATTGGTCATTTTCAATGCTGTTATTTGGTCCAAAAGACAAGTAAGTAGACGGCTGCCAACCTGGCTGCCGGAGAGGTCTGAACTGGATTCTGAAGTTGCATCAACATCTCCATTCGCTGGCTTAGCTACATCAGGAAGGCCTCCCACACAGGGGTCACTGTACCTCCTAGCATTGCTTGCATCATCCTTGTCATTAATATTCACATCACTATTGGAATTGGTGTCAGCTACAGAAGTGACTATTGGTGGGAGGCTAGCAAAGTCTTGAGTGTCGGAAAAGTTTCCAGATGCCAGAGGTTCCTGTGAGTTGCTAAATACCTCCTCAGCTTTATTATCACACCTGCGCCGCAGTCTCGGCCTCTGAACTTGTATGCTCTTGTTCACATTCTGTGTGCACCTGTACTCATGGCCGTAGAGGGGAACCATAGGATTGTAATATGAAGGTAGCGAGGGCAACGACATCGGCTCCGGAGCACACCCGTACATATGCTTGTATGGATCATACCCAGGGGCAAATTGAGAGCTACTACCCATCGGCCAATTGGAGTTTGGGCCTAATAAGGAATTATACGTATCCATACTTGGCGTCGACTCCTGGACTTGGTGCATAGTCTTATCCAGCCATTTGGACAGGTACGATCCTTTACTTCCTCGAGATTTTTTCCGCTTTCCCAGGGAACCGTTGTTATTCAACGTATTTCCGTTCGCTTGTTTCGGCGCAGTAGCCATTGAACGTACAGATTATGTATACACTCTTGCACGCGATACTAATAGCTCACAAATGCACTTTGATAGGAAATGGCACATTAATTTCAATAAAATTTATCTCATTTTAAAGACCGTAAACACTAAAATAACAAATAAGTACTTCATCCAACCGACTTGGGCAATGAATGACGTTCAACTGTCAGTCACTACACTTGTCTTTAAAATTGTCTTTTCTTAATTTTTTTTTCAATCAGCTGAGGTTTATCTTGACGCTGTCGAAATGTCTCAATTAACTGAGTAGGCGGAGCACATTGTTTCAAATGTCGTATTCTATTTTTAATAAAATTGGTAAGTATAATTTGTAAACTTGTAAATTTATGAGGCTGACTTGACTGTTTTAATAGTACCATCTATGATTCACTAGCAGAACTAAAAGTAAAACTCTTTATCATACATAGTTTATATGATATGACATCTATGGTCTTTTACCCCTGTTAGCACAATTCGATAGATGGCGCTAGTTATATGATGAGTAAAACTGGCTCAAACTTCATGCTAAGAGTAAAGCAACGCAACGACTACTATTGAACACTTGAAAGAGTAAAGTCACTAACTAAAACTGTGGGTTCAAATTCTAATCTGTGTTGAGTACATAAGTTTTTCTTAATTTGAGTACCTACTCACTTTATTATACAAAACTATGCGACGAAGAACACACCATGTAGAAACTTTCATAGGCCTGAAATTTACTGTACAGTGACTGCTGGACTGGATAATTTTCATTAGTAGGTAGCAAGTATGTAACTTCTTTCGCCGCTGTCATAATTACTAGCAAACTTTAGGCCAGGAAACTCCGATTTGGTCAGAGCTATCATATTTATTCCGGTTTTGTTATCCATTGCTACCGCGTCTCCCCAACGCCGCCGTGACACCGCTTCCTTTGTAAAATCTGCTTTGGATTAGGTAGCCCGTTTATTGAGAAGGCTATCATGTCATCTGACTGTAGTAGTAAAATGACAAACAAGTGAGCAGCAGTAAAAATTCAGTTTAACCTTGATGCTAGATTAATCCATAAGCAATGCAAAATAAATGTGTTAACTTTTCTAGTAGTAAGTAGTTTTAGTTGTAACCTGCAAAATGAACTTTGCAGATTCTCTTGTAACAAAGAGTTTTTCTGAACTTATGTGATTTATCACACCACGATTTGTACGATGAAGGGAAACATCTTGAAGTAATTTTCATACGTTTGAGAAGAAATTCAAAGACGTAAAGCCGAAAACGAAGGTGCCGGCGAACTGTTATTTTCACCTCTGTCTACAACTTTGAGGATGCTGTTAATATATTTAGGTATACTCATACCATAGACAATAACATAATTATCGTACTTTTCATATTTCGTCGACCGTCTGGTCTAGTGGTTAGAGCGGGTTCGATTCCCGCCGAGGGCAGGTATTAGTGTGATAAACACCTTAGTCTTGGATGTCCTATGTATTTATGTATATATCTACTTATATAAGTTAATATATCGTTGTCTAGTTACCATATCACAAGCTATGCTTAAATTGGGGCTGTTTTCTTTAGACGTATTTTTTTAGATCGATACTAATCAGTCTCTTCAACCCTCAGCGGGTTAGAGGACTCTTGATGTTCCCATCCTTGAGTATTCGATCAATATCTACTCATACCAGAGTTCTATATGTATTCGCTGCCTACGTATTACGCCCGCTCTTCGTCTGCATAAACTGGGGCCATACCATGACGTGCTATCGCCTTCTTAGCTTAAAGGAGCGAAAGAGATGGGAAGTTATATACATACGTCAAAAGCTATCTCATCATCGATGGAGGCACGTTAAAGTGAAGTAACAGATAGTAAAAAGTGTATCGAGTGAGCCCTAGTGTATCGAGAAGTTGCCTGCGGCACAAAGATCGCAAGTCCGGATCCCAACGGTACCAATGAGATTTTCACACCACGAGCTTTACGGTAAAGGAAAACATCGAGATAAACCTGCATACGCTTGAGAAGAAATTCAAAGGCGTATGTATAGTCGTGCTTGAGTAACGGCGATGGACTTGCCATCTGCCACGTTGGCACCTAAAATATATCTCTGGCGGAAAGTAGGTGTGTGTGTTTGGGTATTACCTACCTACACACCTCTACCCCTTCGGGGATTCTTGTGGGAAGGCGTGAGGAAAAAATCGTTAACTTTAAGAAAACAACATTTCATTGCAGAAATTTAATCTCTAATATAAAATAAAACAATCTGATCGGTATTTACATAATTTCGGACAATAGGTATTTTGGGTGACAGCTCAGTTGTCCACCTGAATACAGACAAAACGATCGATACAAGTTAATATATGTTATCTATGGCACTGCCCGGACTTGATACGACACAAACATAACAATGCAATATTAAGCTAAGTGCTTAAATATGAAAATTGGCAGTAGGTATATTTTTATCCAGCTTGGGTATTTAAAAACTAAAATTTACTAACAAATGTAAAAATAATATACCATCTAAACACCACAAAAACCATATGACATGACCACTTACTGTTATCAAAGTTGTGTTGATTGTAAGTAAATAAGTTGTTTTATTGAATCACTCGTTGTAAGAAATAACAGTGCCAACCTAATTAAACCTTATCAATATTGTAAAACTAACGAGATTTAAGTTACGAAAATAATTGCATTTAAACTGTCCTCATAGCTAACTCTCATCAATGTGATTGTACTTATAATGTACGGTGAGGCAAACCGACTGTTTGCTAACATACTTACCAAGTAATACAATAAGCCCATAAATGACACATGTCATAAGAAAGTTTGAAGGTAAATAAATATGATCAACAGAAAAGGGATATCGGCTATTAAATAAGGCAGGAGGTATTCGAGTGAACCAGGACCAGAATTAGTCTTCAAGACTATTAAAATATGTACTACATTTTTTGGCAAATTAAAATATATGTGATATATACACAAAACGTGTTTTCTTTTTATAAGTATGAATAGTTTTGATTCATTGCAAAATTGGTTCTCCTTAATGGCTAAATGAGTATATAATTTTGATCGTAAAATATACCTAATATTAATTCTTGTATACTTAATTACAAAAAAGTAAAATTGAAAGGAGATATAAATGTGTGTAGATAATATTCAAGTCATCGCCATTTTAAAAATTTTATTTCATTAAATATCGTCTTCAGGGTCTCCAAACCTAACTTTTACGGTTACACCAATTTTATTTAAAATATAAGAAATACTTATCTTATGAACTTAACATACGACCGAAACCAAACTCCTGGATGATGTTCTTCCCACATTAAATTATTTTTTTGTTATAAAACTTCAACGGAAAACGATATCAAAACACCTCTTTAATTGTTTTTTTAATTGTAGGTACCCTACGCCCAACATTTGTATGGGTATACATAATTATTCTTAATTAATATATAATACCTTAATGTATGTTACAACCACACCATTACATACATACCGAATATGGTAATATATAATTTGGTAGCTATAAACTATCATGCTATAAAATAATATAATAATAATATATCCTCACGCCTTCCCACAAGGGTCCCCGATATAATATACATTTATAATAATATATCTCATTAACTAAGTCACATCGTTATATCACAGGATTCCAAGCAAATTAAGTTTCATCGCATCGCTGTACTGTATACATACATACATATCATCACGCCAAGTCCCTAACGGGGTAGGCAGAGAGTATAGAGCGCCAGTTCTCTCTAGATACTGTATACATAAGCCCAAAAAACCATGAATGTTGTGAATGGTCACACACAATCTACACATTCTTGCAAGTATTGGTGTATGCAAAGCGTAGATAATTCGCGTGGAATCCTCTTGTATCGTATCTACCATTTTTTATCGACTCTGCATTCATTCGAGTGATTTCAATTTGAAATTGAATATTCAACTTAACTTACATCAACATTATCTATTGCAATGTTTGTGTGATGAACTGAACATAGCATTGTTTCGAGCTGATTTGACATAACCGCTTTATTATTCAATCGTTCCACAATTGCTTCAATCATATATAAATCACTGTTTACAATCTCTCACACAGCATTACCAGACATTTACAACTAAGCCAGTTTGACGTCGTCGAATGCGATGAGTAGGTCATTTGTGCCCTGGAGTAAGTCTGGCTCGGTCCAGAAGTCTGAGGAAGTGATGGGCACGTTGGAATCGACGAGCATGTTGGGCGATTGGAGCGGGTAGGTGGGGCTCGGCTGCATCTTAGTGGAGAGGTAGGGGTCGCCCTGGATGACGCCCAGCGGAGACAGCAACCGGCCGGGGCTATACATCTGGTGGAACTTACCCACCGGCGAAAGCGACTGCGGCGTGGAGTAGGGACTCATCCCTCGCTCGCGCTGTGCCGGGCTCATTGCTGGGCTGTAGTTGGGGCTCGGCGGCAGAGAATACATAGGACTGCCTATACTCAGGCTCAATGGGGACATTGGACTGCCACACGCATTGGACTGTATAAGCGGATTAGTGCGCATTATCTGCTTATTTGGCACGGCCTGTATTATGTTTATTACGGGTATTGGAAGATCATTTATGTTCAAGGAATTCTGTATTTCCATTTTTGGTGCACATCCGACCGCCTGGAAGTGACGGCGAACTTGAGCGTTTCTCTGCATTGCCTGCTGCGGCAAGTCCTGTAAAATACAGATAAATGTATTAGACTTAGTTCATATTTTGTTATTTAGACGCAAATATAATATTAATATTTCAGTAAAACAGAAAGGTGCACGTTGTGGCAATCAATGGAGTTACGGATGGAGTATTAGCTTCGGCCTTGACTGTGAAAATGGCGAACAAATTTGGCATAATTTACATTCGGGGTTTAGGCAAATGAGACGTTATCTTGTTAAGAAATAGATGAGATAATTTCGTCTCACACTGCATCATCGATACATATTGATACTATTTAAAGTGTTGCATTAATTAGGATGAGTTTTCCAAGCAAAATGAATCAAGTAATTACGCAGTGGAAAAATTCATGCATAAACATGATATTTGAACCGAGCGCGACGCAAAACAGCAAACAGTGTTTGTGAGTATATTATACCACTTTCTTGGATTATATTCCTAGCTATATTAATAAATTAAATTTTACTACAGTACCGCAGTGTTGCAAGCCAATATACCATGCGGGTAATTGATAATAAATTTACTGTAAATTAGTCAATACGCCAGATATACGTTCCAATAACTAGCATAATATGTCTTTGAAACAACACAAATCAGCCCAAGCATTTGACAGAAGGTAAATTGGCCAGGTGCCTTTAATTAAAAAAATCCAGGCATTATGACATCTTGGAATTGTTTTAGGCCAACCATTAATTTACCAGGTCTATGGGGTTATTTTTTACCTTTCAATTCAATCGACAAACAAATGTGTCCCGTTGAATAAAAACGTCTATCGTCTCATTTGTTTTGTCTGGCCTGATTTACGCGAAAAAAGTAATGAATACTTTTACGATGGCACTTCAGCGGTTTTACGAATGGATGAGAAAATGTACATAAATAGTAAAATTTCATTTTTGTACGAAATGAGCCCTATAGCGAAAAATGCGGGCTCATACAAAAGTTTTACGGGCATGCATGGTTTAGAATTACGTATATCATGGGCTGAGTTTATTACGTTTAACCTATCTGTAATCTCATTTGTAAAAAAAACTCTAAAAGCAAACTTATGCATGTTTGAGTACATGATAAATGTATAAGGAATCTGGATCTAGAATCTACTATAAAAACTAGATCGAATTGATTAAGTAATAATAGAGACAAGGAGTTTCGAAAACGGCGGACAAGAATTTGGATGACGCGAAATATGTTCGAAGTACAGAGGGTTACTCTCTTACCCTATTTTTTAAAAGACAGTGTGATTATATAAGTCCAAATAATAATAAATAAATCTCCACGATTTCCCACAGGGGTCCACCCACGTGGGTGTCAACGTGATATGGCGAGACCACCGCCGTTTCTCAAGCGCGACGATACGATAGGTTTCCTTTCGATGTTTTCGTTCCCCGTAAGGCTCGTGGTGTGTCATAAAAAAATAACTACTAAGTAGTAAAAATCACTGTACTGTAGGTACTTAAGTTCAGAATAAGTCGTCAGTACAGTTAGGAGTCAAATTCGCAATCTATGTGTTGCGAATGCTCAAACCTTTCGGCCACCACGAATCTTTATAAATATCTATCAAAACAGCTAAATGTTCATAGATTTCAAAAAAATTACCTTAGCAATCAATTTGAACATCTGGTTAGTTTATTTCAATGAATGAAAGAAATGGGCTTATATGGGTGACATGTTTGGTAGTCCCCTACCAGGGTAATTGACGCATCCGCCTTAATGCTGGGATTCGATCCCATCTCTCTTTAGGACTAGGTAACTTCCACTAAGGATTTTATCGTCAATCCCCTTAATTAGATCGACTAATTCAAACCCACCACCTAACTAGGGATAATTAGAAGAGTTGAAGAATTTCGATTAGAAACCTTTTTCGGTAATCGTATAAAACTTACAACAAACTAAACTTGGAAACTTATAGATACAAACTTGTTATTTTGTTAAATGAAGTTTTTATTAGCAAAGTCGTGACATAAAATAGTGTAGACGATATTAAGTTCACTTGCTAATACTTTGTTATTGTTTGTTACTAACAGGTCTGTATAACTCTAATGCATTTATAATATTTTGCTTGTATTATCCTCTATCGTCCTCGTCTCGTCAAACGGAGTTATTTATTTCTCTTACCCCAAGATTTTACAATAATAAGTTGCATAGACATCAAGTACTAAACGTTTTAAACTAACTATTTAACATACAAGCCATCGATTTGAAGATTCATTTCACCAAGATCATCGTTTCTTTACTTAGACGATATTCTAATAACAACCGAGTAAAAGTTAAAAACAAAACTAGGCATACGGAGAAAGGTTCAGATAAGTCTATCACATTTATATTGGCGTCTTTGTTGTAAAATAAAAATGTTAACGAAAAGGAATAGCATTCGAGTGCGGCCAAATGTTATGTGACGTCAACGGCCACTTTATACCGCTGCGCTATCTTCGGACGCTCGTAACGCCACTGGGGACTAGAAGGGATTTTATTTTACTTATTACCGCTAGGTCTTATAGACACAATCCGTTTTTACTGTTTACTACTGTCAGATTGCGAATTTCTAGAATACCAACAACTTTTTATGATTATCGTATAAGTATTTAAACATACATATATAAGTCATCGTTATCATGATAATTCTTGAAACTAGTGTTTTAATAAGGTAGTCCAATCTACGATAGGAAGGAACCTTGCCGGTAAATGTTAACTTTTGACTCATTAGACTATTAATTTAGAAATGAGGTTCGCCACCGAGTTAAGCCTTCTTTCTCATTAGCATTTAGTCCGGTTTCAAGTAGGAGAATTTTTCCGTGCAGTTTATAAAAGATCACAGTATGACCCCATATCACATGAAGTCCAAGGCTTCGTTGGAAATGTGCCGTAAGCACGCACCTCATGGTAATTTCATATCTGCAAAGGCATTTGGAGTAACTATCTATTGACAGCAGCAGGCGTTGATGGGAAAACTTTATGACCGGAATAATTTGGGAGTCTTGTTGTTAGAACTCCACTATTAATTTATTTATAAAATGACCGAATGTTATATTTAGGTAAAGTATGTATGTCAGTCATGAGCTGGGCGTTGGTTAATTTTTCATTCAACCTAATCCGTTTCCTTTGATGAAATGTTGTACAGGTTTTTTCCAGCTATAGCATTTAATGCAGACTAAATCTGCGTTTGTATTAATACGTATTATAATATATTATATTAATAAACATCTTAGATATGAATAAAGTAAAAGCTTTTGACCATAATACTGCTATCATCTATCGTTCGAATTTTTTCTAGATCTGATAACATCGGACCAGTTTCATGAAATAT